>OY992894.1:85604650-85734650 GCA_963921405.1 Cepaea hortensis | reverse complement strand
TTATCTAAAACATCATGTATTGTTTCCTATTATCTAAAGCATCATGTATTGTTTCCTATTATCTAACACTTCATGTATTATTTCCTATTATCTAATCCTTCATGTATTGTTTCCTATTATCTAAAACATCATGTATTGTTTCCTATTATCTAAAGCATCATGTATTGTTTCCTATTATCTAAACCTTCATGTATTGTGTCCTATTATCTAACACTTCATGTATTGTTTCCTATTATCTAACACTTCATGTATTGTTTCCTATTATCTAACACTTCATGTATTGTTTCCTATTATCTAAACCTTCATGTATTGTTTCCTATTATCTAAACCTTCATGTATTGTTTCCTATTATCTAAACCTTCATGTATTGTTTCCTATTATCTAAAACATCATGTATTGTTTCCTATTATCTAAACCTTCATGTATTGTTTCCTATTATCTAAAACATCATGTATTGTTTCCTATTATCTAACACTTCATGTATTGTTTCCTATTATCTAACACTTCATGTATTGTTTCCTATTATCTAAACCTTCGTGCATTGTTTCCTATTATCTAAACCTTCATGTGTTGTTTCCTATTATCTAAAACATCATGCATTGTTTCCTATTATCTAAAACATCATGTATTGTTTCCTATTATCTAAAACATCATGTATTGTTTCCTATTATCGAAAACATCATGTATTGTTTCCTATTATCTAAACCTTCATGTATTGTTTCCTATTATCTAAAACATCATGTATTGTTTCCTATGATCTAAAACATCATGTATTGTTTCCTATTATCTAAAACATCATGTATTGTTTCCTATTATCGAAAACATCATGTATTGTTTCCTATTATCTAAACCTTCATGTATTGTTTCCTATTATCTAAAACATCATGTATTGTTTCCTATTATCTAAAACATCATGTATTGTTTCCTATTATTTAAAACTTCATGTATTGTTTCCTATTATCTAAAACTTCATATGTGAATCCCTATTATCTAAAACTTCGTATGTGAATTCCTATTATCTAAAACTTCATATGTGAATTCCTATTATCTAAAACTTCATATGTGAATTCCTATTATCTAAAACTGCATATGTGAATTCCTAGTATCTAAAACTTCGTATGCGAATTCACATTACTTAAAACTTCGTTTATTGTTTCCTATTATCTGAAACTTCGTTTGTTGTTTCCCATTATCTAAAACTTCATGTATTGATCCATATTACTTGAAACCTCAACTACGCACATCGTTTAAACGTGATTCGGGTCTTTTCACTACATTTTGCCCTGTCCGCATGATAACTCATCACTTTAAACACAAGTAAATTTCATGTCACATGCTAGAAGATAAGTAGAATATTGAAATGAAGTGATCAGTTCTATTTCTCACGTCCTATCTTCCCAATTTCTGTCAAACGATTCTAAAAATTACCCCGGTATACACCTTAACCACTCTCCGTTGCGAAGGTGTTACGGACGCCATTCGTAATCCCGTATACCCGGGTTCGAAACAGCGGCGCTGTTTTTTTTTCTTCCGAAAAAGGTATAGGTGCTGGTTGTTCAGAAAGCGACGGCAAACTACTGAACGTAAAACTTGCTCAGGAATCACGAACAGCCAAAAGGCTGGGGTTGACTGATACGCCCTATGAAAGACATCCAACTAAAAAAAAAATACATCTGACAATACTGGGACTACCTCAAAACAGAGATATCAATTTGGGGAACCCTTTGGGGCCACTAAGACAACCCATAAACACATTCACAAGTATTGTATGGCTCTTATAGAAGTAGGGGTTAGAGGGTAAATACACTAGGCAGCATACAAACTTTACGAATGTCTAATACTCTAAATGGTCATGCGAGTATACTTGTTTATGCAGTGAGGAGTTGTCATTTGAAGGTAACATGTTCGAATCCTGACATGGTAACTACTACAGCTTTCAATTTGTATGTTGTCTAGTGTGCTCTCTAGAGGAATTTCTTTATTCTGCTTCTGTTTGCGCCATAAATAACTTGTGGATTTGTCTATGAGCTACCTGAAAACAGTAGTGATTCGGTTTGCTTGGTTGGTTAGTTTGCTTTGTTGGTTGGTTAGTTGTTTGCTTTGTTGGTTGGGTAGTTGACGGTTTCGTTGCTTTGCTGGTTAATTAATTGGTTGGCTAGTTGATTGTTGAGATGATTTGCTGGCAGGTTGGTTGGTTGATTGGTTGGTTGTTGGCTGACTGGTTAGTTGGTTGATGAGCTAATTGATTATTTCGTTGCTTTGCTGGCTGGTTGGCTAGTTGCTTGATTGATTTGCTGATTGGTTAGTTGGTTGGCTGACTGGTTGACTGGTTTGTGTTGCTTATTGATTATTTCGTTGGTTTACTGGATGGTTGTCTAGTTCCCCTCTTAAATCTCAGAAACCAGCGGGATGTACAATGGCTGTATTTGAGCATCACATCTGCGGAGAGGCCTGGCGATTCAAGGAACATTGGTGAGTCTGGGAACCACGTCTGTAGATATGCCCCCCCCCCCCCATGAAGAGATGCCCCAAAGTCTTGGTCAGTGTAGATTCTGGTATTGCAACCGTCGATGTCCCCACTCGTCGGGAAACGATACTACAATCTCTTCTTTTTTCTTTCATCCTTTATTGTCATCGTCATGTACACACAACCGGCTCAAGCCAAACCGTCCTTTTTGTTGCTGTCTGTTTCAGCTCCTTTCATGTCCTCCTCGTTTTTCTGTCGCTAATTCTCTTCGCCGTTTGTTTTAGGCCTTCTTTCTCTTGCTACAGCTACTAGGGGATGGTTCCGTTGCCCAGCTATTAAGTGCGTGGAGCGACACTGTGAGGTGTGGATTTCATGTGCAATGCTTTTACATCTGTCCGCGGTTATTTGTATCGAGAACTGTATGTTTATAAAAATGGCGGCCTGTTGGTTGCTGAACTGTGTTTGCCTTATACAGTAATGTGTGGCTGCTGGTTTTCTAGTGACCGCCGCTTCCATTGACGATGAACTGTATTTTTCGTGACGGACTTTTGTGATGGCATTCTGGCAGCGACCTTATGCATAGTATACCTGTGCGGGCCGTTGGCTTGTCGTGATTCCTGTCTGTTCCACTTTTCACATGGGACAGTGAGAAGCATTTTGTGTGATATTCACTGGCTCAGGAACGGAGCATCGTGAGGCGACCCTTTGTCGAGAAGTTGGAACCGCGATTAACAACTACTGGGAGTTAAATGCAAACCATTCTGTTTTTAAGAGCAAACAATAACTACCATACCACGACGAATCAAATGGTGTTTCAAATTATCAAAACCATCACTACATCGCGCCAGATTAGCCCACAGAGGCTCCGGTTTTCTCAGAATATCTACAAATGTATGTTGGCTAATCACATTAGTGGTGTGTTGGCTCACCTTGCCTTATGTCTCTTACAAAAGTCTGACAACTTCCTGTTTGATACAATTGTCTCGTGTCCCGAGCAAGGCCGTTATTTCACCCATGTCATGGAAATATGTATCATCATCATCATTATCATCATGTGCACTTCCGGTTGGCGTATTCGTTGGTGTCTCTACGCAAATCTCGATCTTTGGTGTTCTTGATCAACTCTTATGATGATATTTCTCCATTCCAACGTGTCGCTCTACCCAGCGTAATTTCTCCTGGTTTGCCTCTGCGTTTTTTTTTTCTCATTTATCTCTCCAGTTGTCACGATATTCCCCAATGCCTCTCTTCTCATCACAAGACCAAAGAAAGCAGTTTGTCTCTTTCTTTTAGTTGTTTCTACTATTCTAGTTCATTAGCCTCTTTCAGGTAATCGTTGTTAATACCACTGGTAGTTCAAGGAATTCGCAACATTCGTCTCAAGAACCACATCTCTCATGCTTCTTAGTTTTCCTGATGTGTTCATTTACGTTCCAAGATTCACTGCCATATTTACACTAGGTTCTGTATAGCATTTCAGAACTGTCTTATATTCAATGATAGTGTCTTCATTTTCTGAAATGCAGGGTAGGGGTAAAAGCTCGACTTCCGTGAGAGTAGAGAAGTGACAGGTTGTGTGTCTCTGGCCTACAAGTAGCAAGCACATTAAATTTGTATTTTAGCTGTGAGAGATAGTTATTGTTTCAGCTGTGAGAGGTATTGTTTCAGCTGTGAGAGATATTGTTTCAGCTGTGAAAGATATTGTTTCAGCTGTGAGAGATAGTTATTGTTTCAGTTGTGAGAGATAGTTATTGTTTCAGCTGTGAGAGATAGTTGTTGTTTCAGCTGTGAGAGATAGTTATTGTTTCAGCTGTTAGAGATATTGTTTCAGCTGTGAGAGATATTGTTTCAGCTGTGAGAGATAGTTATTGTTTCAGCTGTGAGAGATGTTTCAGCTGTGAGAGATAGTTATTGTTTCAGCTGTGAGAGATATTGTTTCAGCTGTGAGAGATATTGTTTCAGCTGTGAGAGATATTGTTTCAGCTGTGAGAGATATTGTTTCAGCTGTGAGAGATATTGTTTCAGCTGTGAGAGATATTGTTTCAGCTGTGAGAGATATTGTTTCAGCTGTGAGAGATATTGTTTCAGCTGTGAGAGATATTGTTTCAGCTGTGAGAGATATTGTTTCAGCTGTGAGAGATAGTTATTGTTTCAGCTGTGAGAGATATTGTTTCAGCTGTGAGAGATATTGTTTCAGCTGTGAGAGATATTGTTTCAGCTGTGAGAGATATTGTTTCAGCTGTGAGAGATATTGTTTCAGATGTGAGAGATATTGTTTCAGCTGTGAGAGATATTGTTTCAGCTGTGAGAGATATTGTTTCAGCTGTGAGAGATATTGTTTCAGCTGTGAGAGATATTGTTTCAGCTGTGAGAGATATTGTTTCAACTGTGAGAGATAGTTATTGTTTCAGCTGTGAGAGATATTGTTCAGCAGTGAGAGATAGTTATTGTTTCAGTTGTGAGAGATAGGTATTGTTTCAGCTGTGAGAGATGTTTCAGCTGTGAGAGATGTTTCAGCTGTGAGAGATGTTTCAGCTGTGAGAGATAGTTATTGTTTCAGCTGTGAGAGATATTGTTTCAGCTGTGAGAGATATTGTTTCAGCTGTGAGAGATATTGTTTCAGCTGTGAGAGATATTGTTTCAGCTCTAAGAGATATTGTTTCAGCTGTGAGAGATAGTTTTTGCTTCAGCTGTGAGAGATATTGTTTCAGCTGTGAGAGATAGTTTTTGTTTCAGCTGTGAGAGATATTGTTTCAGCTGTGAGAGATAATTGTTTCAGCTGTGAGAGATATTGTTTCAGCTGTGAGAGATAGTTATTGTTTCAGCTGTGAGAGATAGTTTCAGCTGTGAGAGATAGTTATTGTTTCAGCTGTGAGATATAGTTATTGTTTCAGCTGTGAGAGATATTGTTTCAGCTCTAAGAGATATTGTTTAAGCTGTGAGAGATAGTTTTTGCTTCAGCTGTGAGATATATTGTTTCAGCTGTGAGAGATATTGTTTCAGCTGTGAGAGATATTGTTTCAGCTGTGAGAGATATTGTTTCAGCTGTGAGAGATATTGTTTCAGCTGTGAGAGATATTGTTTCAGCTGTGAGAGATATTGTTTCAGCTGTGAGAGATATTGTTTCAGCTGTGAGAGATATTGTTTCAGCTGTGAGAGATAGTTATTGTTTCAGCTGTGAGAGATAGTTATTGTTTCAGCTGTCCCCTCTGCTGTGTGTCCACCGTGACGAGGTAGAGGGGCTCGTGCGTCCCAATGACCCCAAGAGCTATGCCGACGGTAGCACAGCTACTGGTAGGGCCACCCATGTCGGACAGGTCAAGGGAGAGGGACCAGACGAAGAGACACACAAACCTGCTGCCTTGTAGGTAGACTGGGGACAGTCAAAGGCTAGGGAAAGCACCCCGAATACATGCTTGTCGAAATCGGATGTACTGAGCCACAGGCTTGACAAAGCAGTGCAACGTAAAACCTGCTGCCTTGTAGGTAGACTGGGGACAGTCAAAGGCTAGGGAAAGCATCCCGAATAAATGCTTGTCGAAATCGGATGTACTGAGCCACAGGCTTGACAAAGCAGTACAACGTAACTTAATTCATGATGTCACAAATCAAAATTAATCAATATGGTGCTAATCCCGTGAAGTCCCATCAGGCGGCGATAGTGCCGGGCCCCCTGCCTCGAGGGGGTCCACCCATGACTACTGGTGGTCACCTTCCCCTGTGCTGTGGAGTCAAGGCACAGAGGAGTAGGTTAAGAGCTATTGACCAAATACCCCGGACACTCAACATACTACAGTGGAATGCCGAAGGAGTTTACAAGAAGAAAGACTCCCTAACACAGCGTCTTCATAAAGATAGAATAGATGTGGCATGCATTCAAGAGACACACCTCAACGCCAATCACAAATTCTCAGTCAGAGGATATTAGGCCACACGTTTCGACCGCGAAGGACACAAAGGAGGAGTTCTAATACTTACACGAAATACAATACCTTGCAGCGAAGTATCTGTGATCTCTGACAACCAAACGGAAATTATAGGTGTTGATATAATGATAAAGGACGTGAAAATAAGAATCTACAATCTGTATAGCCCAGCAGATAAGGACCTTACACTCTCAAACATGAAAATAACTGACACAAACTGTATTATTGTCGGAGACTTTAATAGCCGTTCAGAAAGATGGGGATACCCAGATACTGACAAAAGAGGAGATGGATTGGAGGACTGGGAAATAGACTCAAATCTCCATCTACTCAACAAAGTGGATAACACACCGAGCTTCTACTCCAGAAGATGGCTTACCACTTCTACTCCAGACTTAGCTTTCTGCACAGGAGACATCCTCCACAAAATCGATCGCCATGTGCTGGACCAATCAGCAGGTAGTGACCACAGACCAATCAAGCTTGAAATGAATATGGAGTATGTTCCACAGGAGCAAAAGCCCTTGCCCCGCTGGAATTACAAACGAGCAGATTGGGACAGATTTGCCATACTAACAGACAAATATTGTGAAAACATAAATACACGATATGGCAACATAAAGCAAATGGTGGAAAGTCTAAACAGAGCGATAATACAGGCAGCCACTGAGTCCATTCCTAGAGGAGCGAGGAAAAATTACAAACCATACTGGACTGAAGAACTACAAAGTTTGGAGGACAAAGTTGAAGATGCCAGGAAGACAGCAGAGAGAGAACAAACAATTGAAGCGAACATCTCTCTCAAAGCCATCTCAGCAAAATATAAAAGAACAGTAAATCAAACAACAAGAGATTGTTGGAGGGAAAAAACAGAAAACCTGAATTTTGACAGGGATGGAAACAAACTATGGAAACTAGTGAAAGCCATGAACAATGAAGGGCCTAGAAACAAACAAATAACAATTAAACAAGGAAATGCCTTGCTTACAGGAAAAGAGGCTGCAAATGCACTAATGGAACACTATGCAAATGCAAACCACATTGATATTACAACCGAACAGAAGAAAGCAATCAAAGACAAACAGATACATCATAGAAATACAGAGACAGCAGCAGAATATATGATGGCAAATCTAACAATGGAAGAAATGGAACAGGCAATGAATACCCTAAAAAAGAAGAAATCACCAGGAAAGGATGGAATCACAAATGAAATGCTAATAGGACTAGGCACCAAGGCAAAGAAGAAACTACTAGCAGTCCTAAATAACAGCTGGAAGAGAGGAATAGTCCCACGGGCATGGAAGGAAGCTATACTAATACCAGTCCCAAAGAAAGGAAAAGACCTGGAAGAACCAAATGGCTATCGACCTATCAGTCTACTTAGCTGTGTAGGAAAATTAATGGAACGCATTATCAATGGCAGGCTTACATGGCATTTGGAAGAAAACAAACTCTTAACACCACACCAAGCAGGATTCAGAAAGTACAGATCCACTGAAGATCAAATAACCTATATAGCTCAGGAAATAGAGGATGCCTTCCAAGAGAAAAAGCACACACTAGCAGTCTGGATAGATTTAGAAAAAGCATTTGATAAAGTATGGAAGGAAGGACTGAAAGTAAAACTGCAAAACATGCATGTTTGTGGAAAAATGTATAAATGGATCAGCCACTACCTTGAGAACAGAACTGCCAGGACAAAAGTACAAGGACAAACAAGCAAAATGATGCTGTTGGAGCAAGGTGTCCCCCAAGGAGGAGTTCTTTCACCAACATTATTCCTAGCATATATAAATGACATCACAGAAAATTTTCCAGCCAGAGTATACACATCCTCCTTTGCAGATGACCTAGCCATATGGACATCTGAAGAATATATTAGTACAGCTAACAGCAGAATACAGCAAGCCTTATTAGCGCTTGAGGACTGGTCAAAATCATGGCTAGTGAAGATAAGTGAGGAGAAAACAACATGCACAGTGTTCTTCCTCTCAAATAAAACTCAGCAACCTAAGCTGGTATTGAATGGAAAAATATTGCGCCATGAAGAAAATCCAAATTATCTAGGAGTCACCTTTGATCGTCGCCTGACATGGAAGACACAGGTTGAGAAAAATCGAACAAGAGCAAGGCAGAGAATGGCAATCATGAAAAAGCTTGCTGGTACAACATGGGGAGCAGATGAGAAAGTTCTCAAGAAGTTATATACTGGACGGGTGAGGCCAGTACTGGAATATGGCATTGCAGCTTGGGCAACAGCAGCTAAGTCAAACTTTAACAAAATAGAGTCCAAAACCAAGGAATGCGAATCATAACTGGAAGCCTGAAGACAACGCCTATTAATGAACTAGAAAAGATCACTTGTTTACAACCAATGCAGGATAGAAGAGATAGCAGAGCCCAGCAACAAGCAGAAAAATTCAGAAGATTGACAGACCACCCTATGTACAACAGATTTAATGGTTTTGGAAAGGGAAGACTGAAGCGTAGCAACTTTGTAGAAACTGCAAAACGAAGGATTAGGGCAGATCCTATACTTAACATATCAACAGTCAAGCCCATTTACAATGCACACAAGTTCCCAGCTTGGAGACAACAGCAACTGCCTGAGATGATAGAAAACATGCCTGGTATTGAGAAAAAGAATACTCAGCATGAAACCGAAAGAAGAGAAATAACCCTAAACTACATAAAAGAACATTACCCAAGCAGGAATTGGACCCATGCATATACAGATGGATCAGCCAAAAATTCAATTGAGAATGGAGGAGGAGGAAATCTCCTAAATTTAAAAAATGGAGTGAAAAAAACACATTCAATAGCAACTGGAAAATTTTCAAGTAACTTCAAAGCGGAGGTAGAGGCTCTGAAAACTGCAGCAGAAATGCTCCTGATGGAGGAAAATAAAGAGAAGCAAATAGCTATATTCACAGATGCAAAGTCAGTTGTCTCAATACTGAAGAGCAATAACAGCACAGAACTAGCTGACCTAAGAGCAACACTCCATGGTCTATGCCAGAAATCCAAAAAAGTTGTAATACAGTGGATCCCATCACATTGCAGTATACCTGGAAACGAAGAGGCTGACAGACTGGCAAAAGAGGGTGGACGACTACCACAGCCTGACATAGACATAACCTATAATGAGGCAAAGAGGTTGATAAAAAGCACTTATAGAACCAAATGGGAATCAGAGCATCCAGGCCATCAGAAGGATGATGCATATTACAAACTCGACCGAAGATAAGTAGCAATCTTCAGACTCCGCACAGGACATAACAGGCTGAAATACCACTTGTTCAATAAACTAAAGATAGGAGATACCGATGAATGTAATTGTAGAACTGGAAAAATGACAGCAAAACATTTGCTGCAGGATTGCCCAACGTATGCAGAACAGAGAAAGATATTTTGGCCCACACCTGCTTCATTTGAGGACAAGCTCTGTGGAGATATCAACAAGCTCAAGTTGACCGCAGCTTACTTTAACTACATACAGGTTGACATTTAAAGACCCAGAGGCATGAAATGGAATATTGCTTGGATAGCAAATCCATTATGTGGAAAGTCCAAATCGAAAGCTCGCTGTGTGGGCTTCATAAAAGGTGGAAAAGTGTCCTAGTGGCACGAAATGGAATATTGCTTGGATAGCAAATCCATTACGTGGAAAGTCCGAATCAAAAGCCCATTGTGTGGGCTTCATAAAAGGTGGAAAAGTGTCCTAGTGGCATGAAATGGAATATTGCTTGGATAGCAAATCCATTATGTGGAAAGTCTGAATCGAAAGCACACTGTGTGGGCTTCATAAAAGGTGGAAAAAGTGTCCTAGTGGCACGAAATGGAATATTGCTTGGATAGCAAATCCATTATGTGGAAAGTCTGAATCGAAAGCACACTGTGTGGGCTTTATAAAAGGTGGAAAAATTGTCTAGTGGCACGAAATAGAATATTGCTTGGATAGCAAATCCATTATGTGGAAAGTCCGAATCGAAAGCTCACTGTGTGGATGTCATCTGCAGACTGCATACTTCTGGTTTCCGGAAGAACAGCCTATGGTGAACGGAAGGCCCAATATACGGAAGTGAGGCTAAGCAGCCATGTGCAGAACGTGACGATTCCTTGGGTGAGCCCAGTACCAGAGCGCTATGTATCGGCTCTGCAAGTATGGAAGCCTCCTTGGATGGCGGGGAATGCCCATGGTCTGCCCCTGCCTTCCCTTGAGGGCTGACCAGGATCTTTGGCTGTTCTATATGGGCCAGCTGGGATGGGGGATAACACCACAACAGTGAGAGTCAAACGTCCTAAGAAACCCCCGGGAAGGTTAACCCGGTCAACAAATGCCCGCAGAAGTCGGATGTGTCGGCCTAACGGCGCAAGAACGCAGCTCTGCTGTAAACAGGCACAACGCAATCACATCCGAAAAAAAAAACTCCGGATGATCGCAGAAGAAGAAGAAGAAGAAGTTTCAGCTGTGAGAGATATTGTTTCAGCTGTGAGAGATAGTTATTGTTTCAGCTTTGAGAGATAGTTATTGTTTCAGCTGTGAGAGATAGTTATTGTTTCAGCTGTGAGAGATATTGTTTCCGTTGTGAGATATATTGTTTCAGCTGTGAGAGATATTGTTTCAGCTGTGAAAGATATTGTTTCAGTTGTGAGAGATAGTTATTGTTTCAGCTATGAGAGATATTTTTTTCGGCTGTGAGAGATATTGTTTCAGCTGTGAGAGACATTGTTTCAGCTGTGATAGACATTGTTTCAGCTGTGAGAGATATTGAGGCACGGTAGACTTTAAATGTTGTGGTGTCGCCCACATCTTAGCTGGTCAAGGTAGAACGGTCAACGACATCACGTTCAACCCTCAAGGGAGGGCAGGGGCAGACCATGGGCATTCCCCGCAATCCAAGGAGGCTTCCATAATTGCAGAGCCGGCACATGTTTCTCTGAGACTGGGCTCACCCAAGGAATTGCCAAGTCCTGTTCATGGCTGCTTTAATTCCTCACTTCCATGTATTGGGCATTTCGCTTGTCACTGGTCGCTCAAGCACAAACCATGAACGGTCAGTCTGCGGTCGACATCCACTAGGTACGCTTTCGCTTCGAGCTTTTGACCACGCAATGGATTCGCTAGCCAAGCGTTCCATTTCGTGTCATTGCGACGTTTCTCTACCTTTGACAACACTTTCTGTGAGTATAGATACAGACATTTTTCGTAACCATTTCGTGCGACTGGGGCACTTTTTTTCCCTTGGTTCTCGCTCACGAGGTAGGCTACATGTGCCGCCGGCTCAGCACCTTACCTCCGTGTATCTGAGCGAGAAACGGCCATTCCCTCTCATCCGGGGATCCCTCATATCCCCCAGCTGAGAGCTTTCGTACACGTATCCGAACTAAACATGTAGCGTGCTCAGCATCTCACTTCCGTTTTACAATACGTGAGTATCGGCCTGGCTCTCACATCCAAGGGCAGCAGGTTAAAAAGAAGACGGTCGTGGATGGGTCAAGCCGAAGACATTCTTCATCAGGTGTGTTCACTGGGGGACTTAGAACCTGGCGAGGAGTGGGTGCAAGTGCCAACAGACTTCTGCACATCCTTTTCAGTTTGCATCCAACTTGACAGAAAATGCAGACAAGAAAATCCGGCTGCTGTTGAGGCTGAAGTACAAGCGTTGATTTTCGAGAATTCGCTAGACGGTGACGCGGTCATCTACACAGATGGGTCGGTCGTCCGACATGTGAGAAGCTCATGGGCCTTTACAGCTCGGGCCGGAGGGAGAATTGTGAAGGAGGACTCTGGTGCTTTTACTGAAACCACAAGTAGCCTGACCATGGAAGTCATGGCAGTAAGTAAATCAATAACATGGCTCGAGACACAGACATTCACTAGGGCTTGTTTCCTTAGCGACTCAATGAACATGATCAAGAGGATAGAGGAGGGGTCGATCCGAAGAGAATGGTTGCTGCCTCTGGAGCGGTCTCGACTGGCAAAGATTAGTTTCATCTTCGTGCCAGGGCATGCGGGAGTACAAGGAAATGAGCGGGCTGACAAGCTCGCAGGTGAGGCTACTGTGGAGGGCGGAAGCGCCATGGACCAGGGATTCTGAATGCTCTACGAGAAGTAAGACTTTTGCGAGAACCAAGTGATGACTGTGAATCTACAACAATGGCCAGACTGCGAGAGCAGCAAATTAAAAGAGGTGTGGCCAAACAAGAACACTACGTAGGAAGCCAAAGAAGATTGATAAACCAACACAGAACTGGCGTCGTTAGCCGCTACACGCTGCGGGATTTGCTGAGGAGGGGATCCGAGCACTTATGGACTGAATGGTTCGATGTGCAATGAGGATGATCTGGCGACTAACTAACTAACTATCCATCCAAGGGTTAATGGCGTGGAGGCGTTCAGCCATATCCCTCAGGTGGGAGCCTTTGAGTAGTGACTTCGTGCGCCTCATTTGATCTTTTGACTGCTATTCTGTCTACCTGCAGAGCAGCAGGCTGTGTGTCTCTTGGTCTGGTCCCTAACTCAAGGCCTGTCTGACATGTAGTTGTGCTTCCGTCGACAATGCTCTTTAGGTCACTGGGACACGCTAGCCCTCCCCCCCCCCACCGCGACAAGGTGGAGACACATCGGGGGGGGGGGGGGGGGGTGATATTGTTTCAGCTGTGAGAGATATTGTTTCAGCTGTGAGAGATATTGTTTCAGCTGTGAGAGATAGTTACACATGTTGGTCTGCTTGCGAGAACTAGAGGTCCGCTTGATAAACATTTACACCATTTTCTGTCCTGCCTGGGTTTGTGAGATATTTACACCAGTGTTAACCACATTGGTCAGAAATTTACATCAATTTCTGCATTTGTCGCGGAGACATTTACTACAGTGTATACCATTTTGGTTGGGAAAATATTCATACCAATATGTACCACCTGTGAGAGGTATTTACAACAATGTGTACCAAGTGGGTTGGAGATTATATTTACACCAAAAAGTACCACCTTGGTTGGGGAGATATTTACATCAATGCTTACTTCCTGGGTTAGGAAAATATTTACACCAATGTGTACCAAGTAGGTTAGGGAGATATTTATACCAACGCGTATCAAACCTGCGTTATGGAGATATTTATACCAATGCGTACATTCTGGGTTAGGGAGATATTTAAACCAATGCTTACTTCCTGGGTTAGGACAATATTTACACCAATGTGTACCAAGTGGGTTAGGGAGATATTTATACCAACGCGTACTAAACCAGCGTTATGGAGATATTTAAACCAATGCGTACATCCTGGGTTATGGAGATATTTACACTCCTGTTCCACTAGGATAGAAGGAAAATTGTCTCCCTGCTCCTCTTGGGACGGCGAGAAATGCACAATCTTGTCTTTCATCTGTCTTGCGGAAAGCTTTAACCTTGCGTGTTCTGTCAAATGAAACGAGAGGTTTACCACTTGGTACCCCACTTATAGACAAAGATCAATAATACAGGGGGAATATGGAGGGAGCAGCAGGAGACAGCAATAGATAATACAGCTTGGTTGTTTTGGTAAAGGGCGTATGCCCTAAATTTTGGATTAAAATGCAGAAGACTAAGACCCCAACTCGATGAGAAGAGAGTTATATTCTTCTCAGAGCCACTCGGAACTGTGGGAGATTCAAACTCCAGACAGGAAGAGCCATATGTTCCTGAACTTCACCTGAAGCTAAGATAATCTTAAATATAAATGTCTTATTCAGGGCACGTTTTTCATGTATGTTATCTTAATATTTGTGAGACAATCCCCGTGACCCTTCCTCGGGTGGAGGGTACCGCGTCCGTTAGAACGCCTACGAACGCGGATCCAAAGATCCCTTCGAGTACAGTATGCTCACGTTCTTTTGTTTATGTTATATGCGAGATAAGCTACTTGGCGACCAGCACGTCAAAATACATAAGATAAATCTGTTAATCTTTCGCGTTGTGTGATAACTGATACGACAAATCTTAAACTGGTGAGTTGTCTTTGTGGATTTGTTATCTGTTCATAGTTAGTTTGTTAGCTAGTTGTTTGTTAGCTAGCTAGTTAGTCTTTCAAAACTACGTATATTCAACGCTGCTGTATGGAGCAGTAGCCTGGACATTAAACAACTAGAAAATCGCATAGAAGCCCTGGAGATGTGGATAAACAGACGGATAGGTCGTATTTCATGGAAACAAAAACAATCAAATGCAGAGGTTCTTGAAAAACTGGGAATGAAGCGAGAGTTGATGAAAGAAATAAACACTTCGGGTTATGTCTCTTGTAGTCGTGTTTTAGTAAAGCTCACAATCTACTTCTCGTTTTTTGGTGATTCATTCATTGAAAGAAATAAAGAGGAGGCAAGTGACATATTTTGGCCACGTTAAAAGACATGGCTTATAAAAATCACACTGGGAGGCAACGTTGAGGGCAAGCGAGCAAGAGGTAGACAACTATACAAGTGTGAAGATAACATCAAGAGATGGACGAACATGAGCCTGACATAATGTACAGTCATGGCGAGAGACAGACAGTGTTGGAGATCCGTTGCAGCCAACCTTCATTGTGGAGACGGTATCATCCTTGCACTCCAGACAAGTCCATAGGTACTCAGATCCAACCCCAACATATACACCAGTGGCTAAAAGTTTAAGTTCTGTATTGGTTGACGAGGTCCCTCATTCTCCCGATGTTCCTCTCGTATCTGGCCGTACCAATGCAAGCTTCCGAGTCTCTCTTTCTGCACATGGAAGGGATTCACTAACGTCAAAGTCCTCTGCTCTCGACATCTCTCTAAGGGCAATAATAACATCGGCACGATCCATGGGCTGGCCATCTGCAGGGGATGAAGAGCCAGAAAGTTTATCGTCTCGTTCATTTCCCTCAACTCCTGCATGTCTGGGAACGACGAAGATGCTGAACGTAGCTACGTACAACAGACCTCAGCATCGATCTATCTGTTCATAATTGTGATTCAATATTTAGACACAAGGGATTTTATGGTGTTACTGGAAAATGGCAGGAATCAGGTGGGTGTTTTTTTTAATGACAAATAAACACACGCACGCATGCACGTACGAGCGCACGCCAGTACGTACACACGCTAATTGCATATCCTTTGACAGGACTTCTTATAGTCCATGTCGTGTGGCTTTGGTGGTTATGTCTGTCAACAGCCTTCTGTCTCTCATGCTTCTAGTCACTTTTGATAGCGACATACCTCCATGGTATGATGTCAAACTGTCCAGCGTCTTCTCTCACAGTCTCCATCTGCCTCTCTACCCCTCCAACTTTCCTGTTGTGATGACATGCTCCAGTTTTCCTCGTCTCATGACAGGACGTCGCAGATAATAATTTTAAAACAAAATTAGTTGCCCTACTTCCCATTTACTGTCAACCATTTATTTGTGGGTCAAATCTACGTACTTTTTGTTTGGCGCTGAATCTATTAAGTGCCCAAGATGTACACGACCAGCAAAGTATGACGACCAACAGAATAACAAATCTTAACTAAAGTCTATTAAGTGCATGTTTGAAAATCCCTGGTCCTAATATAAAACCAGACCGGGGATGATTACATGCAGAAATGTGTTGACACCCTCCCTGCGTGAGAATGCAGTATTTTGTGTCGGGAATTAATATAAGTTGCACCTAGTGACCATGTTTGTTCTCGTCAGTTGCCTTGCCTTACAGTTTGTGTTAAACAGCATATCCGTTATTCATCATAACCCATGATCCAGAGAACGAGATGAACCTAGTAAACAAACTGAAAAACATAATAATGGGGTTTGGCGTGGCCGACAGCAGAGCACATACTCCAAGACTGCCCAAACTACAACATACCCAGGCATAACTTCTGGCCTAGAGAGACAACAGTGGAAGATGAACTCTATGGGCCGTTGAGTGAACTAAAAAAAGACTGTTCAGATTCATACAAGAGACATTGCAGTATAGACATATTTCAAGCGAACGAAAGAAAAAGAAGATAATAATTATATTGTCTTCTTTTTATAATCCATGCCGTTTGGCGTTAGGGATTATATCTGCCCACAGTCTTCTGTCTTATATGCTGTCAATTTCATACTGATGTTTCTCAATACCATAATGGCAGATTGTCCAGTATTTTCTCTTTTGGTCTCCCCCTGTCTCTTCATGCTCTCTCTTTGTGAATTAACGTCTTTCACAGTTCTCTTTGAGAGTTATCGTCTTTCACAGTTCTCTTTGTGAGTTCATCATCTTTCACACTTCTCTTTGTGAGTTATCGTCTTTCAGTTCCCTTTGTGAGTAAACGTCGTTCAATTCTATTTGTAAATTAACATCTTTCATTTCTCTTTGTGAGTTAACGTCTTTCAGTTTTCTTTGTGAGTTAACATCTTTCAAAATATCTTCATTACACTGTCTGTATGCCCACGGTGTTTTCATCATTCTTCTATGATATACCACGACTCCACAGTTTCCACATAATTCCTCACTTTTTTGCTAATTATCCATGATTCGCTTCAGTACATGAGGATTAGCTCCATATCTTAAAAACTCTTTTTCAAATCATATTTCTTGTATTAAAAACTTGTTTCAAAGCAGTTTTCCACTCGGGAGCTGAGATGTGATAGGGACATCACATTGTGTAGATCTGAATAAGTATCACCTTGCAGTCTTTACAGAGGAAAGTATGTGGAATGGAACTAACATTCTAACGCACAATGCCTGGGTTTGGATTCAGAGAACATGTGTTGCCCATACAGCATGATTCCTCTCTCGGCCTTGCCTTGTTTTCTCCAGAGGAAAGAGTGACCAGTACGTCTGGAAAAAGGTAGACTGCAGATGCTGCCGGCTCAGCATCTTCTTCCAAGAGTAGAAGGTACGTAGCGGCCAGGCCCTCACATGCGAGAGATTTGACTAAGGGCGTTCAGCCATATCCCTCAGCTGGGTGCCTCACACCAAGTGTCTGGGTCTGTATGAGCGTGTACTTCTGTCAAACTCCCCTCCAGACCAAGTGTCTGGACCATATAAGGGTGTACTACTGTCAAACTCCCCGCCTGACACTGTCTTCAGAGCGGATCACGCGATCAGCGAGATTCCGCCTGCAGGAGATATTACTCGTCTATGTTGCGAACAAATCTGTCTAGGGCTGAGCCTCAAGAGTTCACTCTCCGCTTGACTGGTCTCCGAGCTGAATAAGTAAAGAAACGATAAAACTGAATACATCGAGGAATACGTGGCCAATGTTTCCCCCACTTTAAGCAGATGACCAGCCCAGGCCTCCAACCCTAGTCCGAACGTTCTCGTGACATTATCCACACAGTTCCCTATCCACCCTGCTAACGCGCCTGCTATTTCTTGTCTTTAATAGTTAGTTGCATATCCTTTACGGGACGTCGCAGTTAACACCAGCATTGTTTGCTGTTGTGATTTCTTAGCAAATTTACTTTCAGTAGTTTGCCATTACTTTTTTAACGACCGGCACCCATACAATTTCATAAAAAGCAACGGTGGTCTGCTGCCAAATGCCCGCGGCTGTGTTACGAACGCGGGTAAGCGGGATTACGAACTGTGTGCGTAACATCTTCGCCACTTAGCTATTTCTTGTCTTAGTTTACAAAAAAAAAATAAAATCCAAAAACATTCACACTTGAATCCTACCACGTCTGCTCGTGTAGGAGGCGGATCGTACCTCTGACATAACCTTCCCCGCCCCTCACCCTTGTTCTCCCTCTCATTAGGACCAGCAACAATGGAAGATATTGTCTAAATGTGGGTCATTGTTGCAACCGGATCTGTCTACCTCGCATGTTTGTAATTACCTTGTGTAATCGTCATCCTTCAAGTGCCTTGACTATTGTCAAGGCGAACGTGCTTCTCCATTTCTTGTGATCTTCTCGTATCAGTCCGGTTGCCTAACACCTTTCAGAGCCACGACAGAAGCCTGCAAGAATCTACTACTCAGTGTCTTCCTCTATCTCTCTTTCTAAAAATCTTTCGAGTTGTTACATGTTTCAGTATTTCTATTCATTTCTCTTCTTTTTTCTTTCTTTTTTGCGTCTCTCGCTTTGAACTCAAGTGTGGTCCATACTAACTACTACTTTTAGTGCTTGGACATATTTTTGCGCGTGGATTAACTTTCCCTACTGTCAGTGCCTCTCGCCGACTTATGAGGTACTTGTAATTCATGCTCCAAGCCAAGGACGAGAAGTCAACGTTTCTTTTATATTGCCGTTACTTCGGTCTTCGTTCTATTTATTCCAGATGCGGCCCAATTATTTTCTTTTAAGTTGAATACAAATACGGACGTGACGTAGCTTGTATAAATACTTCTTCTGTGGGCGGTTAGTGGGTCAAGGGTCATAACTAACACGCCTCCTTCGGCAAATATGAGGGGAGGGATTCCGGTCTCTGATTTGTCTCTTTCTTTTGTGTTTTGTGTGGCCTATTATGTATTTTTTTTTCCTCGTTTCCACCCTGTTTCAGGATATTGCGGTCAACACCAGCATCTTTCAGCTGTATGTTGATTCCTAGGCTAGATTACGCTCATCAGCACGCCACGACTTTCTGAGCGACCGGCTCCATACTCTCATACTCATAGGTCACTGGCACGACTCGAACCACTTCTAATTCTCGTGCGCTCACGTCAACCACGAGAGTATTCGGCGTTAACGGATAACGCTGCTAACTCCTCCGCCAGGGAGCCGGCGGCCTATTATGTATACTTTCTAATATTTTATGGATACCAATATAATTCACTGTGTGTGTGGTATATATATATATATATATTGTGTGTGTGTGTGTGTGTGTGTGTGTGTGTGTGTGTGTGTGTATCTGTGTGTCTGTGTGTGTATGTTTGTGTCTGTGTCTGCGGTATGTTTGTGTTTGGTATATGCTTGCTTGCTTGCTTGTGTTCGTTGGCTTGAGCTCCAACACGACGTCCTGTATGTCGGATGAAGACATCCTGCTGTCCAACATCAGTGTGATGTCATACCGGACTGAGGTTTGCGTGAGTATCCGTTGTCCCATGTCTGGCTTATTGGTGTGCAGACTGGTGGTTCCTCGCCGTACAGGCAGACACTCTCCGACTTCGGAGGAATCAACGTTCCTACTGACTTTAGCCAAGACCCCGAAGGGACCTGTTGCCCAGGACGCTCGGCGAGGACGTGCTAGTAGGTCTTGGCCAGCATAGAACCTGGCCCTGGTGCCTTGGAAACACCTCTGCGTCCCGTGTTTGGTATATGAGTGTGTGTGCGTGATTATGATGAGAGAGAGAGAGAGAGAGAGAGAGAGAGAGAGAGAGAGAGAGAGAGAGAGAGAGAGAGAGAGAGAGAGAGAGAGAGAGGATTGTTATTAAGATTTTAAAAAGTATAAATAAGGTGCCTTATGTGTACTTTTTTATCTAAGGAATATCAACAATTATATATATATATATATATATATATATATATATATATATAGAGAGAGAGAGAGAGAGAGAGAGAAAGAGAAAGAGGGGCCTCTACTACTATTACGTGTATTCCGTCATAGGACACGATGTCCCTAATAGTTCAATAATAATAATAATAATAATAATAATAATAATAATAATAATAATAATAATCATGATCATCATCTTCCACTTCTGCCGTCAAGCGTCTTGGGGAGGAATAATTTACGTTCCAGCGCCCGGTGGGCGGCACTGGATAGTGCCATTCCGTGTGGTTGTACAATGTCTCTGATGTCGTCAATCCATTTTCTTCTTGGACGTCCTCTTGTTCTCGTCGCAGATGATCTTTGATGTAAAGCCAGTGATGGTAGTTGCTGATGTTGCATTCTAACGACATGGCCAAACCACTTGATCTTCTGCCTTTCAATAAATGTGGCACAAGGTGTTGATCCCACAGTCTGTCTGATAATAAAATTTCTTACTCGGTCTCGGATTGTTAAGTTGGCAGCTCTCCTCAGGCATCTCATTTCGCAGGAGTTGATTTTGTGAAGGTGTAATTTGGATAAAGTCCAGGTTTGAGATTGGTAGCATAGGGTTGGTGTGAATGTGCTGTTTATTATCTGTCGTTTTGCGGAAATGGGTATATTTGGATGTTTCAGTAAGGGTGATAGTTGATATGTAAGTGCACTAGCTTTTTGACATCTAATTTAGATTTCTGTATCCAATCTGCCATTTTCTGTGATCATACTTCCAAGATATTTGAATTCTTTAACTTGTTTCAGAGTTGTGTTATTTATCTGTATACTTAGTGGGCCCGGCGGTCTGCTAACTCGCATTACTTCGATTTTGGCTGTATTTATACTCATATTGTATCTCCTGCATGTTGAACTCAGATTATTAATAATTAATATGATTTTGCAGTCTGCCCTTATCGCTATGAAACAGGCACTGATCGTCTGCAAATAGTTCATTTATTTCCTGTGGATCAGTTGTTTCATCTGGAGTTAATAATAATAATAATAATAATAATAATAATAATAATAATAATAATAATAATAATAATGCATGTGAGTTATCTCTATTGTAAAAAATTGATCCGTATCTTTTTTTTAAAATTCTTGTATTCTCTCTCCAACTTAGATTCCGGTTTCTGATATGAACGTGTGTGTTTTAAGCTCATTACCATCTTGTAGATCAGTTGTTATCAACCTTTTTTGGCCCGTGCCGCCCCCCCCCCTTTCACCATATTTTCAGAACGTCATTCCCCCCTTTTGTATTTCCTCCCTATAAATTCCCCCACCCCACCCCCGCCACTACACAGTATACATAAAAATGGAAGCTAAATTTAATAACACATACTTGAACAAATTTAGATGTCTACATAAAACGTGATTTGCGAGTCTACTTACGTTATAAAATGAATTTCAGAAGGGCAAGAAGTACAGAAACGTAAAGTATGGTGGTAAAAAACAATATAAAGTAATCGGTTCTTGTATTAACGCGATCTTGAAATAATCTCTCTCTCTCTCTCTCTCTCTCTCTCTCTCTCTCTCTCTCTCTCTCTCTCTCTCTCTCTCTCCCTCCCCACCCGCTTGGGTTGATTGCGACGTCCTGTAAAGAACACGAAAGTAATATTTTGGAGCCCTGTTTCTGTTATAATTGTCCGCTTCTTTCCAGGTATTGATCCGTATAATTACACGAGATTACTTTTGTAAAAGCTAGCAGACGAACGGTTCAACAACAGTACTAGTTCTATGTCGGAACACAAGAAGTAGTCGTAGTTGGTCACTTCGTTTTGTGCCAGAAACTGACATATTTGTGTTAAATACGTATACATTGCTAAAGGATGACGAAACTGTCTAGTTATATCTCTGAAACATTTGGTTAAGTATTAGTTACTAAACGGATATATCTAAACAAATGCAAAACAATGTATTGTTGTATTTAGTTAGTCCCCTTGCCTCTCAAGTCATTTTATTTAATGAATTTATGAAATTCAAATTTAAACAGAACCCATAGATATTGCACGATTTCCTGCCTGGTATATCTGGCACCATCTCGTCAATAATCAGTTGTTGAAATATATAGAAGCATTATCGATTAGGCGATTCCAGCCGATGCTATGCAAACAAAAGTCTTCCTTTTAACTGGTAGACAATCATGGAGATAACATACTTCTTACTTCACATTCGAACAATTATACAATAATCAATATCAGTATCAGTATTATCAGTGAATATGTATCTAGTACTTAACCGAAGTATTATTCATTTATTCACTTAATATAATATATAATTCTGGAGGAATCAACGATCCTACTGACTTGGCGAGTTGCAGCAAAATATGCCAGGCACTAAATTGTGCGCAGTATTTGTTTTTAGGTTCTGTATTCAAATATCTACATAACTTCAAAAGTGTCCCTCCTCCCCCACCCACTTTCCGTCTCCTCAGATAGATCAATGTTAGTTAATACTGATACAGTAATAAATCACACAAGAAATATCTTAGCACAGGACATCAAACTTTAGTCAAACTTTAGTAGCATTAGCGAGGATCTAGATGTATGTGTATACCATAATCACACACGCTATAAATGTTTTTATATAGGTAAGTTTTCTCATTTTAAAATTTTGGTCTCTTTCACCTTCTCTTATTTATCTCCAACTGTCCAGGGTTTAATATCCACATGGATCTTCTGAGTTCTTGTCCGAGAAGGTTATTCATGAAATCCACTACCCCAGGATCGGAGTGGTATAGCATCCTTTCCTTTTTTTAAATTAACAATCGTCAGTCTAAAAAAGGGTTTAGAAGGCAAGAGTATTGACTTCATTGCACCGAGTTATCCCATATGGCTCGGTATCTTTCTGCAGGGTGACCTGCCAAAAGCATCACAAAGCACGAACTCCGTAGCTCCAGCGACGATCCCCAGGAGTCTCCGAGAAAATTGTAATCATGAACTGAACAACGTAGCCTGGAATCAAACCCCAACCTTCGGAGCAGGAGGCAGGCCTCAATGCAGTCTAACACTGTGAAATAAATCAGGTCCAGATGAGTGGGGGCGGGTATCTGAACCTCCAAGCCACTCAACCGCCGCATCCAGAAATATTTAAAAATGAACTAAGACTAACATATGTACAGGATGTTTCTGTAATTCAGTGCATAATGTTTTTTTAATATCTAAAAGATGCTGATACATTTTAAACATATTAATATTTTATTTTAGTTATGTAATCAATTTTAGAGTTTACCGTGAGGTTCAAATTTGTTAAAAACCGTAATAAGGGTCACACAAAAACAGACAAATGATACATTTGTATAAATGACTTTGGATCAGACATAGAATAAACCAGAATAAATCGCTGAACAATCAGACCAAAGAATAATGTTTGGATCGTGAATGGTTGCTTGTTATAAGAATGAGGTAAGTTGTTCCAGTTGTACTGTAAGTCAGGCATAATTTGATCTATGCTACCACTAATGTAAAGTACAATGCATGCAGTGTGTGATTACGTGTAGTTGTTGTCATTGTATTGAAATGTCACTCCATGTTTTGGAAATTATGAGGGGAAACAAATTTATAAAACAGGGGTGACAATATAGAATCCAAAAGTACCTCATTCAAGTCTGTACGCCATTTATACATTTTGTGTGAATTAATTATCATCACTTAATTATCATCGCTTGTCAAGAAATCATGAACAGCCAAAAAATGCTGGGGTTGTCTGCAATGTCCTGTAACGGATATGCAGATTACTTGTCATGGTGATGTTTTATACTAATACAACCTATGGCAAACCCCTACTAATTGAGACCATTGTGTCACTGTAACATTCGTGACTTGTTTTTTAACGCATGACTAATGGGAGGATGACAGTTCAAAACTGATTTTAGACATTGGCAGGAACAAGCAGGTGAACAATACAGAGTGTTAATGACCTGTTTGGATGTACAGTGAGTGTTTAGATAAGCATTAACATAATACCCATTAGCTGCTCACCTTGGTTTTAAGCTATTAATGCATGTAGTGAAAATGAGGTAATCAAATAACCAAAACAATTCTAAAGAACCTCATTTTTGAAAATAGCATATTCCAATTGACGACAGCAAGCTTACAAATTCCTGAACTCTGATTATCTTTGTGAATTAGGATACATAATCATATAGCGAACAATGGGCTTGACAGGTTAAATCCTGTAGTATGGTGTGTTTTCGGTCAAGGTCCCAGGGCTGGTATAAATTTTTACACTTAGAGACATGCCAAAATTGGATCTGTATCATCTTCACTAGTACTTGTGTCAGAGGGCTTAATGGGCTTGCGCTTCAACTTTTGGTGCGCTGACGGTGAGGTGCTGACGGTGAGGTACGGGGTTAATTCCTTACACTGGTCAGTTGGACTTAAACATTGATTTCTCATTCAGAAAGCAGTGGCAAACTACTGAATGTAAAAATTGCCTAGTCCCTATGCCTGAAACAAGCCAATCGGTGCTCTCTCCCAGCAGAAGTCAAAATTTGTGGGGGCTGATTGTCCCATTTGCCCGCTGATTAGCTACATGTCAGAACCATCCTCGCCTGCGGCCAGTGTCACTAGTTTCATGCTGGATTTCCCAGTCCTGCAGCTATAACAGAAGATTCATCATGAGTTACCATGCATCACACTGTTATTACTTCCTGCAGTTTATCCCCTTAATATATCCTTCATACTCCAGCTATAAGTGCTTTTAAAGCTAGTCTATCAGCCCTCTTATTTCCATACT
The DNA here is from genome assembly GCA_963921405.1 of Cepaea hortensis. Lineage (NCBI taxonomy): Eukaryota > Metazoa > Mollusca > Gastropoda > Stylommatophora > Helicidae > Cepaea > Cepaea hortensis. The sequence goes on along the minus strand of OY992894.1, from coordinate 85,710,096 downwards.
CCTCGACAATAGATCCACACAAGTTCCTGAGGAAGTGAAGCCTCCGTAAGTGGCAACCACTTATGCCACAGCGACCCATTCTAAACTTTATGAAGCATGGACTTAGTCAGTAATTATAGTAGTGTAGTGGTTAGCATACTCAACTACAAGACACACGTCTGTGGTTTGGTCCCCAGCAGTAGCAGTACAGCTTTGGGGGTACCATGGTAGTGCAGTGGCTAACATGCTTGCCTGCCAGCCTGGTGTTTATGTGTTCACATCCCCTTCAAGGCAGGGAAATATTTTCCATTGATTATGGCTTCCAGTTTAATCCAGTAAAAACCAAGTACCAAGACATTTTCTGGGAAGCAAAGACAGCTGCTGCTGCATTGATCACATCACTCACCAAGCTTCGACACGTCTAAAAATATGGGGGATAGCACCATTTACCCATTAAGCTTTATGATCATGTCCCTTGCCAAATGGCGTAGACATTCATGTTTCTCAACAGATCTCGGTCCTTGGTGTTCTGGATCAGTTATATTGATGATATTTCTCCATGCCACTGTCTTAGAACATCCAGCATAATTCCTATGGTCTGTTGGCTCTGTGGTGAAGGGATTACAGACACAATTTGTAATCCCGCATACTGCATTTGAAACACAACTGTGGGTGATTTGGTAGCAGACCACCCTGTGTTAGTTCTCATACAATGGTAAGAGAGTGGGTCGTTCAGAAAGCAATGGCAAACTTCTGAACATTAACTTATCAAAAAATCACAATTAAAAAATGCCGGGGTTAACTGCGACATCCTGTAAAAGATATGCAACTAACTGCCTCTTCTGTCAATGTTTTTTCCAGTCAATGGTGGGGTGAATAGATCCAGCAATGGTGGATAGATCAAGGTGTGGTGGATAGATCCAGTGGTGGTGGATAGATCCAGGCATGGTGGATAGATCCAGGTGTGGACAGATCCAGACATGGGGGATAGATCCAGGTGTGGTGGTGGACAGATCCAGACATGGTGGATAGATCCAGGCATGGTGGTGGATAGATCCAAACATGGTGGTGGACAGATCCAGGCATGGTGGACAGATTCATATGTGGTGGTGGATAGATCCAAACATGGTGGTGGATAGATCCAGGGGTGGTGGACAGATTCATGTGTGGTGGACAGATTCAGGTGTGGTGGTGGATAGATCCAGGTGTGGTGGTGGATAGATCCAAGCATGGCGGACAGATCCAGGCATGGTGGATAGATCCAGGTGTGGTGATGGATAAATCCAGGGGTGGTGGACAGATTCAGGTGTGGTAGTGGATAGATCCAGGTGTGGTGGTGGATAGATCCAGTTGTGGTGGTGGATAGATCCAGGTATGGTGGTCAGATCCAGGTGTGGTGGACAGATCCAGGGGTGGTGGGCAGATCCAGGGGTGGCGGGCAGATCCAGGGGTGGTGGACAGATCCAGGTGTGATAGACTGATCCAGGCATGGTGGATAAATCCAGGTGTGGGGATGGACAGATCCAGATTTTGTGGAAAGGTCCAGGCTTGGTGGACAGATCCAGGGGTGGTGGGCAGATCCAGGCATGGTGGACAGACCCAGAAGGTGGTGAATTATGATCAATGTACAGACAGTTAGAAAATCAAATTCCGGCATTGTAAATGCGGAGTTAAGAAGAACGAGCAACATTTCATGAAACAGTCAAATAAACATAAAAGTCATAGAGAGCTGGGAGTAAAAGGAGAGCTAGTAAAAGAAATAGACAGGATAAATATTTTGTCGACTTTAAATGACATGACCTTGTTATAAAAACCATATGGGAGAGAAAAGTCAAAGACAGGTAAAGTTAGTTGCATATCCTTTACAGTAAGTAGCAATCAACCCCAGCATTTTTTGGCTGTTTGTGTTTCTTGGGGAAGTTTACATTCAGTAGTTTGCCATTGCTTTCTGAACGACCGGTACTGAAACCATTTCATTAAAAAAAAAACAAGTAAAGGGTCTGCTGTCAAATGGCCCACAGCTGTGTTTTGATCGCGGTATGTGGGATTAGGAACTGTGTCCATAACCCCTTCGCCACAGAGCAAGAGGTAAGCAACGATACAAGTGGGAGGTAACACCAAAGGATGGACAAACTACAGCGTAATATTATGCCACTGGGATCAGAGTTAGAAAGGGTTGAACATCTGATGCAGCCAGCTTTCACTGTGGTGATGGTATCTCCTCCTCCTCCTCCTCCTCCTCCTCCTCCTTCTTCTTCTCCTTCTTCTCCTTCTTCTCCTTCTTCTCCTTCTTCTTCTTCTTCTTCTTCTTCTTCTTCTTCTTCTTCTTCTTCTTCTTCTTCTTCTTCTTCTTCTTCTTCTTCTTCTTCTTCTTCTTCTTCTTCTTCCTCTTCTTCTTCTTCCTCTTCTTCTTCCTCTTCTTCTTCTTCTTCTTCTTCTTCTTCTTCTTCTTCTTCTTCTTCTTCTTCTTCTTCTTCTTCTTCTTCTTCTTCTTCTTCTTCTTCTTCTTCTTCTTCTTCTTCTTCTTCTTCTTCTTCTTCTTCTTCTTCTTCTTCTTCACCACCACCTTCACCACACATCTTCAGAGGTCAACTGGAATATATTTCATGAAAGTTGCAGTGAACTTGAGGTTGTTGACATCTTTATATGACCTCACATGGAGCGGGTGTTTGCCAAAGTAACTTTCTCTTTTTCTTAGAGAGGGCACTTAATTGATTTCAGTAGATTTAATAGCAGGACAGACGTGTTCATTCTGTGTGTGCATCTATTGGAGGTACTACAGATGTCTGAAGCCATCCAGCAACTCTCCAGCGGCAAGGCACCTGGTCCTGACTCCATCCCAGCAGAGATATACAAGGCAAGTGGGCCGGTCCTAACAGAGCAGCTTCACCAAGTCTTCACAAACATATGGATGAACGAGACCATGCCACAAGATTTTAAGGACGCGTCAATAGTCCACCTTTACAAATGTAAAGGAAACCGCCAATCCTGTGACAACCGCCGAGGCATCTCCTTGCTTTCAATTGCAGGGAAGATACTCGCCAGAATTCTTCTCAATCGCCTCACAGCCCATCTCGATCAAGGTCTTCTTCCTGAGAGTCAATGTGGCTTCAGAAAAGAACGTGGAACTGTTGACATGATTTTCGCTGCAAGGCAGCTGCAAGAGAAATGTCAGGAACAGAATTGCGAAATGTTCTCCACTTTCATTGACCTTACCAAGGCTTTTGATACAGTCAGCAGAGAAGGACTGTGGAAGATTATGGCAAAATATGGCTGTCCACGAAAGTTTGTCCAAATAGTGCGGCTATTTCATGACGGCATGCAGGCAAGAGTACAGGAAAATGGTGAACTGTCTGAACCCTTTCCTGTAACCAATGGAGTGAAGCAAGGATGTGTCCTGGCACCAACACTGTTCAGCCTCATGTTTTCAGCCATGTTGATGAATGCCTTCGAGAACGACGACATTGGAATAGACATCAACTACCGTATGGATGGAAAGTTATTCAATCTCAGAAGGCTGAAAGCTAAAATCAAAATTGACAGCGGCACTGTCAGAGAGCTCCTGTTTGCTGATGATTGCGCTCTATACGCCAACTCAGAGGCGGACATGCAACATAATGTTTCAGCTTTCTCACATGCCTGTGCCAACTTTGGGCTCAATATCAACTTGGAGAAGACTGTAGTTATGTACCAGCCAGATCCAGGGAATAATCACACTGTGCCGAATATCAAAGTGAATGATCATAGACTAAGTGTTGTGGACGAATTCACCTATCTTGGCAGCACTGTGTCACAAGCTGCCACAATCGATGACGAAGTGAATGCAAGAATCTCCAAGGCCAGTGCAGCCTTTGGCAGACTGTACAAGAATGTATGGGACAGAACTGGAATAAGCCTGCAAACAAAGCTAAAAGTCTACAAAGCAGTTGTATTATCCACACTGCTATATGCTTGTGAAACCTGGACTGTTTATCAGCGACACGCTAGGAAATTAAACCACTTCCACACAGTCTGCCTAAGGAAGCTACTGAAGATTAAATGGCAAGACAAGATTCCAGACACTGAAGTCCTAGAAAGAGCATCCATGCCCAGTATCCACACTCTACTGATGAAGAATCAGATTCGCTGGGCTGGTCACTTGACCCGCAAGCCAGATCACAGGCTCCCTAAACGAATCTTCTACAGCGAACTGCGTTGTGGTAAACGCTCCCAAGGTGGCCAGAGGAAACGTTTTAAAGACTCTGAAAATTTCACTGAATACTTTTGGAATTCATCATGACACCTGGGAGGCTGCAGCCAGAGACCGAAATTCGTGGTGTGCATCATTGCGCAAAGGTGCAGTCATATGTGAGGCAACCAGGACTGCAAGAGCTGTAAAGAAAAGGCAGGACAGAAAAACCACTGCAGGAAATCCTCCTCCAGAGACGTCAAGCATTCTTTGCCCACATTGTCAAAGAACATTTCGAGCCAAAATAGGCCTTATCAGCCATCTTAGAACCCACGGCTCCACACCTTCAACCCCACTGGATGAAATGAATGGTCATCATCATTCTTGATGGACAAACAACAACTACAGATGTAACCCAGGAGACAAGGGTGCATTCTATTAAAGCAGTGTGAGAATCACTGATGCAAAGGTTACAGGATACACTTTGAGTCATAGAGCTACGCAACACCACGATGTTCTGATTAGGCTGGCATACAGCAATACCTCTTATATTAAATCCTCTAGATGAGAAAGCGTTTGATGCTTTTCTTCTTCTTCTTCTTCTTCTTCTTCTTTATTCCCCATTGAAACTAGGTGAGTTGAGCTAAGAACAGACATTACTGCACTCAAGACATTCCCATTCACGCTCCATCCCTTCGTTCAACATCCAGTGAAGAGTCACACTACTAATTGTTCCCACCTCTATCTGATTGAAAGTTCTTCTAGTCTTCCCTTTCAGTTTTGAGATTCTTCCAGAATCCCTGCCGATTCCATCGCAATCTCATTCTTATGACATACAGGTTCTCAGTTTGTTCCCCCATCTTCTCTACCTGAGCCCACAAGATCACGATCACCCCTGCTTTGTCCACAGGTAATCTACTACCAAGAAGTGAATTCTCTGCCAATCTATCTGTCTGTTCATTCTCCTGCACTTCTGCTTGGCCAGGCCAAAAAATCCATACAATTCTCACAATCTGTGACCTCTGAATCGAGGTGAGCCATTCCACATGAAACATCCCTTTCTCCACCTTACTAAGCTTACTCCTTGAATCTGCAATGTGTGTTGCAGTGGTCTCTAACCAACGGAATGCTGCAGTGACTGCTTCCACCTCAATTCTAATGCTGGAGGTCATATAGTCTCATATGCCAGACTCTCCTTATTCAAGAACTGTCCATTAGCCTTCACAATGAAACCCCAACCACTACGTCTGTTTCTCACCACTGACCCATCAGTGTAGATCACTATGTCACTCCATCCCACCTATTGTTAGCGATCCCAAAGAGCTCCATCCATGTCCTCTCCGTCCGTATTCATTTCTGTCATTACTTCTCTTCTCCATGTGTTGTTAGGTCTCCATTTTATTTTTACCCAGTGTATTCCAGACAAAGAAGACCTTTCTAGTTATACTATTCTTGGGTTTACTTAACGTATTTCCTATCCAGCACCTGCGTCTTTTCTGTACCTCTTGGTTCTCTGATATTTCTCCAGTTCTCTCCATAAGCTGCACATTGGTGATTCTGTTGTACTGTTTTATTTCTTCTATTTTGTGCAGGCATCAGTTAGTGAATGTTTGTAGTTCATGTATAATTATTGTCATTGTTCTCCATGTTTTCAGTGCATACATCATAGCATCTGTACAATTGCTGGTATGTGCCAGATTTTCTGGGCTGAATAAAGTCTGCTCGCTTTAAGTACTCAGCATACACTGTACAGGTTAGGGTATCTCATTAAAAATTATTTTTCAAGCATTACTGAGGTTCAAACACATATCCTGCAGTATGTCAGGCAGACATTCTAACCCCTCACCCACCCAATCTCCTATGTCATAATCATCCTGTGCCCTGCCAAAGGCCATAGATGTTCATATCTATCCACATATCTCAGTCCTTGATGTTCTGTAAATATTCTGATGATGTTTCTCCATGCCACCATCTTAGGCCCTGCATCATTTCTCTCTGTCTGCCTCAGCCTTTTCTACTGCTGATCTTGCCTGTCATCAGTGTTTTCCACTGCCTCTTCTCTTTATGTGGACATAGAACATTGTCTTGTTCTTATAGTTGTAAATAAGTTTCTATGTTCATTATTAGCCTTTGCAGGCACTCGTTGTTAGTTACATTGGTAGTCCGAGCTATTTACGGCATTCATTTCAGAAACCACATCACTCAGCCATTTGTACATGTAGATATCTGTTGCCATGGGATCCAAGAGTAAGCTGTAGTCACACTATCACCAATTCTGTCTGCCTGTTGTTTGAGTAGATGTCTGTCACACTGGAGTCTAATAGTGAGTTGCAGTCACACTGCCAAATCTGTCAGTCAGGCAGGCAGTCAGATAAGTATATGTAGCATGAGTGCATTTATAATAGCGAGTTTTGGTCAGTGTCAACAGTTCTTAGTCAATTGTGTGATAGATGTCTATTTTTCTCAGGGGTCTAATAATTAATTGCAGCCAGTGTCAGAAATTCTTAGTCATTTGTGTGAGTAGATGTCTGTTTCTCTGGGGACACAACTCTGGAGTGAGTTGTAGTCACACTGTCAAGTCTCTGTCAGTTAAATGAGTACATGTTGAGTCCATGTTGCACTGGTCTGTTACAGCCAGTGTCAACAATTCTTAGCTACTTGTGTGAGTAGATGCCTGTGTTCTCTAGGGTCTAATAGTGAGTTGTAGTCACACTGTCGGGCCTGTCAGTCAGATAGATTAGTACATGCTTCATGAGTACGTTTCTCACACTGTCAAGTCTGTCAGTCAGATAGATTAGTACATGCTTCATGAGTACGTTTCTCACACTGTCAAGTCTGTCAGTCAGATAGATTAGTACATGCTTCATGAGTACGTTTCTCACACTGTCGAGCCTGTCAGTCAGATAGATTAGTACATGCTGCTTGAGTAAGTACATTTCTAATAGTGAGTTGTAGCCACAGTGTTAACAGTTCAGAATATGATAGCCCCTAGGGTTTACATTTACACAAACACTGAGTTCTGTTTGTGTTAATCTCAACAGCATAGAAGTATCCTATTTAAGTTGATGTCTTAGAATTAACATCATAGAAGTATCCTGTGACAGCTGATATCTCAGGTTTAACATCATAGAAGTATCCTGTGACAGCAAGTTGATATCGTAGGTTTAACATCCAAGAATTCTCCTGTGTAAGTTGATATCTTAGACTTAACACCCTAGAATTCTCCTGTGTAAGTTGATATCTTAGTTTAACATATTTGAAGCATCCTGTGTAAGTTGATATCTTAGGTTTAACATCAAAGAAGTCTCCTGTGTAACTTGATATATCTTAGGTTTAACATCGCAGAAGTATCCTGTGTAAGTTGATTTCTTAGGTTTAACATCACAGAAGTATTCTGTGTAAGTTGATATCTTAGGTTTAACATCACAGAAGTCTCCTGTGTAAGTTGATATCTTAGGTTTAACATCATAGAAGTATCCTGTGTAAGCTGTCTTAAGTTTAACATCATAGATGTCTCTTGTGTAAGCTGAGTTTTGTCTGTTTTGTTATTAGGTTCAATAAATTTAAGTCCATGTGTTAACTGATGTTTGGCTTCAACAGCATTGAAATGTTCTATGTAAGTTATGTTGGATAGCCTTGTTGTATAAATGTGTATGCTACATAACACTAGGTTGTTGTCAGATGAACATGAACTGTCATTAATCTAGTTTTATGAAGGTAAGGTTTGAACAGTCGCCACTAGTACTTTTTGTTTAACATTTGCAAGTTCATACATGAGGGGGCTTCACGTGAAAACTTTGAATGTTTTTTTTTTTGACGTGTTTATGTACTGAAAAAGTAATGAACAAATGTATCATTGTTTGATGCAGTCACCACTATGTTCAATGCAAGTCTTCCTATGCCGATATAGTGCTTGGATTCCTGTAAAAAAAAATTCTCTTGGATGCGTATGTAACCACTCTTGCACCATCTTCTGTACCTTTTTACAGAAGTCCCGCCGGTTTGAAACTTCCTATGTCACTCATACACTTGCTGGACTGATAGGCATGCATCACCATGCTGCACACTCATTCGTCGATGATTTTCTATAGGTTTCACCCCTTCACTGATAGAACGGATAACAGAATGCTGCTTCTCTGTGGTGCTTGTCAAAAGTGGGGCGGTCATCTTTAAACTATCCTTATGACATCGTGTTCATCTGCCACGTGCTTAATCCCTTGACATCTTTAACAACAATATTAACAGGTTACGCCGGCTCCATGGCCGAGGAGTTAGCAGCTTTCTCCGCTAACCCCGAATACTCTCGTCACGTGACGCGACGAGAATTAGCAGTGGTTCGAATTGCAAAAGTGACTTATGAGAGTATGGAGCCGGTCGCTCAGAAAGTCGTGGCGTGCTGATGAGCGTAATCTAGCCTAGGAATCAACATACAGCTGAAAGATGCTGGTGTTGACCGCAATATCCTGAGACAGGATGGAAACGCGGAAAAAAAAAAAAAAAAAAAAAAAATTAACAGGTTACAAGACAATGGCTTGGTTATTGTAATTTCTATCACTCTTGACATCTTTAACAACAATACTGACAAGTTACAAGACAATGGCTTGGTTATTGTAATTTCTACCACACTTGTAAGGTTTTCATTTAAAGCCCACTCATATGTCTCAACTGCCTGTGTGTTCATTCTCATGTAACAGTTCATAAGCAGAATTTCGCTCTCATCATAGCCCACTGAAAGGTCTATTGATCTCTTTCTGTTTCCTCTGCCTCGTGCACCCTCATGTGCCAGATGTCTGCCCATCTCCATGCTGGTTGGTGCCATGACCCGATTTAAACAGTTTCATAGGTCATGGCATTGACCACAAGATAACCGGAACGACCCGTGGCAGTTGGTCCCTGTCTCTTCTCTCAGTAGCCTGGCCTGCCAACACTGCCCTGTCCAAGCCACTGGCACGTTTAATATGGCCACAGTATTTCAGTTTCTGAGACCTGATACTGTTTATACTGGCCGAATGGATGAGAGCACCCTTAAACATCATATGTGCTGATGCTGAGGTAGAGGGTTCAATCCCTATACAGGTTAGTTGGACTTCTTCTTCTTCGTTCATCCGGAGTTTTTTTTTCGGATGTGATTGCGTTGTGCCTGTTTACAGCAGAGCTGCGTTCTTGCGCCGTTAGGCCGACACATCCGACTTCTGCGGGCATTTGTTGACCGGGTTAACCTTCCCGGGGGTTTCTTAGGACGTTTGACTCTCACTGTTGTGGTGTTATCCCCCATCCCAGCTGGTCCATATAGAACAGCCAAAGATCCTGGTCAGCCCTCAAGGGAAGGCAGGGGCAGACCATGGGCATTCCCCGCCATCCAAGGAGGCTTCCATACTTGCAGAGCCGATACATAGCGCTCTGGTACTGGGCTCACCCAAGGAATCGTCACGTCCTGCACATGGCTGCTTAGCCTCACTTCCGTATATTGGGCCTTCCGTTCACCATAGGCTGTTCTTCCGGAAACCAGAAGTATGCAGTCTGCAGATGACATCCACACAGTGAGCTTTCGATTCGGACTTTCCATGTAATGGATTTGCTAGCCAAGCAATATTCCATTTCGTGCCACTAGGACACTTTTCCACCTTTTATGAAGCCCACACAGTGGGCTTTTGATTCAGACTTTCCACGTAATGGATTTGCTATCCAAGCAATATTCCATTTCGTGCCACTAGGACACTTTTCCACCTTTTATGAAGCCCACACAGTGGGCTTTTGATTCGGACTTTCCACGTAATGGATTTGCTATCCAAGCAATATTCCATTTCGTGCCACTAGGACACTTTTCCACCTTTTATGAAGCCCACACAATGGGCTTTTGATTTGGACTTTCCACGTAATGGATTTGCTATCCAAGCAATATTCCATTTCATGCCTCTGGGTCTTCATGCACCTTTAAATGTCAACCTGTATATAGTTAAAGTAATCTGCGGTCAACTTTAGCTTGTTGATATCTCCATAGAGCTTGTCCTCAAATGAAGCAGGTGTGGGCCAAAATATCTTTCTCTGTTCTGCATACGTTGGGCAATCCTGCAGCAAATGTTTTGCTGTCATTTTTCCAGTTCTACAATTACATTCATCGGTATCTCCTATCTTTAGTTTATTGAACAAGTGGTATTTCAGCCTGTTGTGTCCTGTGCGGAGTCTGAAGATTGCTACTTGTTCTCTTCTGTCGAGTTTGTAATATGCATCATCCTTCTGATGGCCTGGATGCTCTGATTCCCATTTGGTTCTATAAGTGCTTTTTATCAACCTCTTTGCCTCATTATAGGTTATGTCTATGTCAGGCTGTGGTAGTCGTCCGCCCTCTTTTGCCAGTCTGTCAGCCTCTTCGTTTCCAGGTATACTGCAATGTGATGGGATCCACTGTATTACAACTTTTTTGGATTTCTGGCATAGACCATGGAGTGCTGCTCTTAGGTCAGTTAGTTCTGTGCTGTTATTGCTCTTCAGTATTGAGACAGCTGACTTTGCATCTGTGAAGATAGCTATTTGCTTCTCTTTATTTTCCTCCATCAAGAGCATTTCTGCTGCAGTTTTCAGAGCCTCTACCTCCGCTTTGAAGTTACTTGAAAATTTTCCAGTTGCCATTGAATGTGTTTTTTTCGCTCCATTTTTTAAATTTAGGAGAATTCCTCCTCCTCCATTCTCTATTGAATTTTTGGCTGATCCATCTGTATATGCATGGGTCCAATTCCTGCTTGGGTAATGTTCTTTTATGTAGTTTAGGGTTATTTCTCTTCTTTCGGTTTCATGCTGAGTGTTCTTTTTCTCAATACCAGGAATGTTTTCTATCATCTCAGGCAGTTGCTGCTGTCTCCAAGCTGGGAACTTGTGTGCATTGTGTATGGGCTTGACTGTTGATATGTTAAGAATAGGATCTGACCTAATCCTTCGTTTTGCAGTTTCTACAAAGTTGCTACGCTTCAGTCTTCCCTTTCCAAAACCATTAAATCTGTTGTACATAGGGTGGTCTGTCAATCTTCTAAATTTTTCTGCTTGTTGCTGGGCTCTGCTATCTCTTCTATCCTGCATTGGTTGTAAACAAGTGATCTTTTCTAATTCATTAATAGGCGTTGTCTTCAGGCTTCCAGTTATGATTCGCATTCCTTGATTTTGGACTCTACTTATTTTGTTAAAGTTTGACTTAGCTGCTGTTGCCCAAGCTGCAATGCCATATTCCAGTACTGGCCTCACCCGCCCAGTATATAACTTCTTGAGAACTTTCTCATCTGCTCCCCATGTTGTACCAGCAAGCTTTTTCATGATTGCCATTCTTTGCCTTGCTCTTGTTCGATTTTTCTCAACCTGTGTCTTCCATGTCAGGCGACGATCAAAGGTGACTCCTAGATAGTTTGGATTTTCTTCATGGCGCAATATTTTTCCATTCAATACCAGCTTAGGTTGCTGAGTTTTAGTTGAGAGGGAGAACACTGTGCATGTTGTTTTCTCCTCACTTATCTTCACTAGCCATGATTTTGACCAGTCCTCTAGCGCTAATAGGGCTTGCTGTATTCTGCTGTTAGCTGTACTAATATATTCTTCAGATGTCCATATGGCTAGGTCATCTGCAAAGGATGATGTGTGTACTCTGGCTGGAAAATTTTCCGTGATGTCGTTTATATATGCTAGGAATAATGTTGGTGAAAGAACTCCTCCTTGGGGGACACCTTGCTCCAACAGCATCATTTTGCTGGTTTGTCCTTGTACTTTTGTCCTGGCAGTTCTGTTCTCAAGGTAGTGGCTGATCCATTTGTACATTTTCCCGCAAACATGCATTTTTTGCAGTTTTACTTTCAGTCCTTCCTTCCATACTTTATCAAATGCTTTTTCTAAATCTATCCAGACTGCTAGTGTGTGCTTTTTCTCTTGGAAGGCATCCTCTATTTCCTGAGCTATATAGGTTATTTGATCTTCAGTAGATCTGTACTTTCTGAATCCTGCTTGGTGAGGTGTTAAGAGTTGGTTTTCTTCCAGATGCCATGTTAGCCTGCCATTGATAATGCGTTCCATTAATTTTCCTACACAGCTAAGAAGACTGATAGGTCGATAGCCATTTGGTTCTTCCAGGTCTTTTCCTTTCTTTGGGACTGGTATTAGTATAGCTTCCTTCCATGCCTGTGGGACTATTCCCCTCTTCCAGCTGTAATTTAGGACTGCTAGTAGTTTCTTTTTTGCCTTAGTGCCTAGTCCTATTAGCATTTCATTTGTGATTCCATCCTTTCCTGGTGATGTCTTCTTTTTTAGGGTATTCATTGCCTGTTCCATTTCTTCCATTGTTAGATTTGCCATCATATATTCTGCTGCTGTCTCTGTATATGTATGATGCATCTGTTTATCTTTGATTGCTTTCTTCTGTTCGGCTGTAATATCAATGTGGTTTGCACTGGCATAGTGTTCCATTAGTGCATTTGCAGCCTTTTTTCCTGTAAGCAAGGAATTTCCTTGTTTAATTGTTATTTGTTTGTTTCTAGGTCCTTCATTGTTCATGGCTTTCACTAGTTTCCATAGTTTGTTTCCATCCCTGTCAAAATTCAGGTTTTCTGTTTTTTTCCTCCAACAATCTCTTGTTGTTTGATTTACTGTTCTTTTATATTTTGCTGAGATGGCTTTGAGAGAGATGTTCGCTTCAGTTGTTTGTTCTCTCTCTGCGGTCTTCCTAGCATCTTCAACTTTGTCCTCCAAAAATTGTAGTTCTTCAGTCCAGTATGGTTTGTAATTTTTCCTTGCTCCTCTTGGAATAGACTCAGTGGCTGCCTGTATTATTGCTCTGTTTAGACTTTCCACCATTTGCTTCATGTTGCCATATCGTGTATTTACGTTTTCACAATATTTGTCTGTTAGTATGGCAAATCTGTCCCAATCTGCTCGTTTGTAATTCCAACGGGGCAAAGGCTTTTGCTCCTGTGGAACATACTCCATATTTATTACAAGCTTGATTGGTCTGTGGTCACTACCTGCTAATTGGTCCAGCACATGGCGATCGATTTTGTGGAGGATGTCTCCTGTGCAGAAAGCTAAGTCTGGAGTAGAAGTGGTAATCCATCTTCTGGAGTAGAAGCTCGGTGTGTCATCCGCTTTGTTAAGTAGATGGAGATTTGAGTCTATTTCCCAGTCCTCCACTTCATCTCCTCTTTTGTCAGTATCTGGGTATCCCCATCTTTCTGAACGGCTATTAAAGTCTCCGACAACAATGCAATTTGTGTCAGTTATTTCCATGTTTGAGAGTGTAAGATCCTTATCTGCCGGGCTATATAGATTGTAAATTCTTATTTTCACATCCTTTATCATTATATCAACACCTATAATTTCCGTTTGGTTGTCAGAGATCACAGATACTTCGCTGCAAGGTATTGTATTTCGTGTAAGTATTACAACTCCTCCTTTATGTCCTTCGCGGTCGAAACGTGTGGCCTGATATCCCTCGACTGAAAATGTGCGATTGGCGTTGAGGTGTGTCTCTTGAATGCATGCCACATCTATTCTATCTTTATGAAGACGCTGTGTTAGGGAGGCTTTCTTGTTATAAACTCCTTCTGCATTCCATTGTAGTATGTTGAGTGTCCGGGGTGTTTGGTCAATAGCTCTTAACCTACTCCTCTGTGCCTTGACTCCACAGCACAGGGGAAGGTGACCACCAGTAGTCATGGATGGACCCCCTCGAGGCAGGGGGCCCGGCACTATCACCGCCTGATGGGACTTCACGGGATTAGCACCATATCGATTAACTTTCATCTGTGGCATCATGAAATGATAAAGTTACGTTGCACTTCTTTGTCAAGCCTGTGGCTCAGTACATCCGATTTCGACAAGCATTTGTTCGGGATGCTTTCCCTAGCCTTTGACTGTCCCCAGTCTACCTACAAGGCAGCAGGTTTGTGCGTCACTTCGTCTGGTCCCTCTCCCTTGACCTGTCCGACATGGGTGACCCTACCAGTAGCTGTGCTACCGTCGGCATAGCTCTTGGGGTCATTGGAACGCTCAAGCCCCTCTACCTCGTCAAGGTGGATGCACGGCAGAGGGGGGTTAGTTGGACTAAAATGTGACTTCTCGTTCTTGACTTGGGGACGTAAATTACAAGTACCTCTGAATACATAAAGTGGGTTCACCTGATGGCGAGGAACACTGGTAATAGGGAAAGCAAACCCACACGCAAAATTCAGTCCGGTGTTACTAGAAGTAGTGTTTGTGGACTACACTTGAGTTGAAAGTGAGCGAGCGCCCAAAAGAGAAAATACCTGTTTTGAGACAATTTTTTTTTAATGCTTAGATTTTGTAGAAGTCAGTGTTGTTCTTCTAGACCCATGACATTCTAAGAATGTTTGTCACATTTGAGTTCACAAGTCACAATTTTCTTCATGTATTGTGAAGTGATCCATGACTCACATCCGTATGTAGCACAGGACAGATGCATAATCTCAACAATTGTTTATTAACTGGTGTTGTGCCATAGGCTCTTACAACTGTAACCGCTGCCTTACCTGAGTGTTACTGGGCCATAGGCTCTTACAACTGTGTAACCGCTGCCTTACCTGAGTGTTACTGGGCCATAGGCTCTTACAACTGTAACTGCTGCCTTACCTGAGTGTTACTGGGCCATAGGCTCTTACATCTGTAACCGCTGCCTTACCTGAGTGTTACTGGGCCATAGGCTCTTAAAACTGTAACTGCTGCCTTACCTGAGTGTTACTGGGCCATAGGCTCTTACAACTGTGTAACTGCTGCCTTACCTGAGTGTTACTGGGCCATAGGCTCTTACAACTGTGTAACTGCTGCCTTACCTGAGTGTTACTGGGCCATAGGCTCTTACAACTGTGTAACCTCTGCCTTACCTGAGTGTTACTGGGCCATAGGCTCTTACAACTGTGTAACTGCTGCCTTACCTGAGTGTTACTGGGCCATAGGCTCTTACAACTGTAACCGCTGCCTTACCTGAGTGTTACTGGACCATAGGCTCTTAAAACTGTAACTGCTGCCTTACCTGAGTGTTACTGGACCATAGGCTCTTACAACTGTGTAACTGCTGCCTTACCTGAGTGTTACTGGGCCATAGGCTCTTACAACTGTGTAACTGCTGCCTTACCTGAGTGTTACTGGGCCATAGGCTCTTACAACTGTGTAACCTCTGCCTTACCTGAGTGTTACTGGGCCATAGGCTCTTACAACTGTGTAACTGCTGCCTTACCTGAGTGTTACTGGGCCATAGGCTCTTACAACTGTAACCGCTGCCTTACCTGAGTGTTACTGGGCCATAGGCTCTTAAAACTGTAACTGCTGCCTTACCTGAGTGTTACTGGGCCATAGGCTCTTACAACTGTGTAACTGCTGCCTTACCTGAGTGTTACTGGGCCATAGGCTCTTACAACTGTGTAACTGCTGCCTTACCTGAGTGTTACTGGGCCATAGGCTCTTATAACTGTGTAACCTCTGCCTTACCTGAGTGTTACTGGGCCATAGGCTCTTACAACTGTGTAACCGCTGCCTTACCTGAGTGTTACTGGGCCATAGGCTCTTACAACTGTGTAACCACTGCCTTACCCAAGTGTTACTGGGCCATAGGCTCTTACAACTGTGTAACCTCTGCTTTACCTGAATGTTAATGGGTCAAGCCAGCTTTGTGGCCAAGTGTTTACGAATGCAAGCTATTTGGAAGCAGATCGTCTTGCATTTATGAATGCTGGTCGTTCAGAAAGCAATGGCAAACTACTGAACGTAAACTTGTCAGGAATCACAAACAACCAAAAAATGCTTCAGTTGATTGCTAAGTCCTGTAACAAATATGCAACTATCTTGTTTAGTTTTATGGGGGGGGGGGGGGGGAGAGAAGAGATAACAAGGAAGGGAACAGATGACTCAACCTCATTTCAGCCCTGACAATTCACAAATCTACAGTAGTATCTGGCCTGATGTGTTTGTGAGGGGTACTATATGAATTCTTACTTCTTTTGTTTCTCCTCGTGATCTTAATATAATTGTTGGTCTCATTTCTGTGTGACTACATCCTAATGTACTTAAGTGTTTTTTTTCCTCTCAGTGGCTTACCTTTTTGTTTTTTTCCTCCCGTTGGCTTACCTTATTTATGCTAACAGTAGTTTTGGGTGTCTGTTTCAGCGTAACATGGCAGAGGAAGTCACGATTCCAGGGAAGACAATACCTGAGCTGGTTGAATACTGGGGCCACACCTCTGACAATGAAACTCTAGCTTTTGTCAGCATTCATGCAAATTGTGACAGACGAACACTCAGCAGAAAGGAAGTTTTGGATATCTCTAAACGAGTTGCGTACAAGCTTCACACTTCTGGCATCAAGAAAGGAGATATAGTTTGTAACACGTTACCAAACTCACTAGAGCGTGTGGTATGTGAGTTTGCGATTCAGTTCTCAGGCGCTACTTCTCTCAATGGACAGGTCATGCGTTCAGATGGTGAGGATTTCTTGACAACTTTGAATATATCAAAATGTAGGGCTATTATTATTGACCCTGAACTGACCGGAGGTGCTAACAAGATTATGTTTAATGGGAAACCGTATAATGGCGAGCTCATTTTCAGAGCAAAAGATTGTGACCTTAGAATTATTTTGTGCAGTCGAAATGATAGCAACAGTAAGAACGATTTTATTTCAGTTATGAAGAATCCGGATCTTCCTCAGTTTCGTGCAGATGTGTTTCCAGAAGACCTGGCCACCATCTTGACAACTTCTGGAAGTACTGGCTACTCCAAACTGGTCAAACATACACAGGCAAATATATGTCACTTCTGCAAACAGGTCAAAGCTATTGAACCACTGCCGGGCGGGTCCCACTTTCTTAATTGTGCACAGCTTGGCTGGGCTGCGGGTTACCCTCAGTGGTATCTTTCTTGTGGAGTCACACGATACATTATAGACGTGCATGATGGAATGCCTGCTGACATGCCGTCTCTTCTTTGGAGAACTATCGTGCAGGAGAAGATTTTCTACGGGTTTCTATCGCCCATGTTAGCCAATGCCATCTTGACCCAGTGCGCCTGGAGAGGTGCTACGTGGAGACCACGATTCCTGTGTCTTGCAGGGCAACCAATTAAGAAAGAAATGCTGAACATTATTGGGAAGTTGTGTGATGCTGTGGATTTGAACTACGGCATGACAGAGTGCAACGTGGTGACCACTCACAGAGTTGTTGATCCTGCGACTTACACTGAGGGATGTGTTGGTTACCCCGGCTATGGAGTCAAGTTACAGATTGTGGATACCAATAAACAGGTGAGTTATCTGTTACTGTTCTCTCTCTGGTTTTTGGTGTTAACTTGAATGTTGTTGTGGGCATGTGACGGGCAGTCAAACAGATCTGCACTTTGGTGTGTGTGCTGGGGAGTTGTGGTACCATGCTGCTTGATGCTTCCCTGGTATATCCTGGGTATTGGGTTTGATCTGCATAGGATGGTTCCAATTTTTAATAAAATTGTATTGGGCTCCCCGGTTAGGTTAACCCAACCTAAAATGGTGCCTGTAAATTTGGGAATTAAAAGCAGGCATAAATGATGCCGACCGCATGGCTCATGAGTGCCTTAAATGATGCCGACCGCATGGCTCATAAGTGCCTTACATGATGCCGACTACATGGCTCAAGTGCCATTTTGGTCTATAAAAATATGGGTCTAGCAAGGTTAAGGACTGCCAGTTTTACCTGGCTTCTATTTCTGCCAACAGACATGACAACAAATAGAAAGTCAATGATTTGTAAAGGCTCACTTTCTTTGTACATGGAACCCACCTTAAGTGGTGCAGTCTCCTGCTGCAGATTACACAAGTAGAATCGTAGCACAGTGCACACTACATAGCACCGAGGATCCAAATGTCTATATTAGAAGTACTCTTGCTAAAAATATTCTTTTGTGGGTGTTTTATATTTGGTATATAAGTTTAGGATGGGCAGTGGCCTATGCAGCCTGTATTTTCAATTTCCAACTGCCCACACGTTTTTTAACACGTGCAACCTGTACATAGGTACTCCTAGATTTCTTGCACTGCACCTATCTTAAAAGGCTAGATGTTCAGTTCACTACCCCGGCACTGAACGGAGAGTATTTCTTCCGCAGGTGTCTTTTGTAAAAATGCACACAGCCCAGCATTCACCTCTCAAGGTCATTCACACACACCTCAAACACAGCACACACACACACACTCCACACCTCAAACACTCCACACACACACACCACACCTCACACACACACAGTTTCCAGACACACACCCTGTCGCTGTATCATATAAGCTGAATGTTGCTGTCAATTGTTGACATCACAAGTTCATCTGCTGCCTGTCATAGCCCAGTGGCCTTCATACGGCTGACACCACAACCTCTGTAGTCTTGTTTGTGATAGGTTGGATTTTCCAGCTAAAGTTGTTTACAGGGTGAGGGAGCCAGTTTCATACCAGTCTCACTTTAAATAAAGTCAAGGATCCTGTAACACGCCTCAACTGCATTGGACATACAGTGCTAGACCCATATATTTTATAGACTGACCGGCACTCTGTGGTTAATGTGGTCAGAATCCCACCAGCCACTCAAGATGTTTCTAGGTATTCAATTTAGGCTCAGCCAGTTTAAAAAATGTGTCCCTGATGCAGATTTAAACCCTTGACTACAGGTCCAGCAGTTAAGAATCAACACCCCTTAGCTTGTAGTATAGTGTTCTATTCATTGCTTCCTTTGAGTTGAGGTCAGAAGCCGACATCACAGCACTCAGGACCTTCTCAGTGGAGAGTTTGAATACTAATAGTACCAGTAGCAGTCTGAATATGCGTCCGTCTGGCTTTCCCTGGAGTTTTCAGCGTCGGCCAGACACTCTGGTCCCTCCAAGCCATGATGATCTACCTGTTTTTCTGCACTATACACATGATTCCAAAGGGGTGCGACCTCATCTGCCTTATCATGCACCAATACTCCATCAGAGGGTACAGACCCAGCCAATCTGTCCACCTGCTCATTTCCCATAACATCAGCATGTCCTGGGAGAAAAATTCAAAAGATGCTCTCTATTTTTAATTGTTGAGTTGAAGTCTGCCATTCAGCCCAAAGCATGGTTGTCTTCACCCTTCCTTCTCATTATACTTTGTGAGTTGTTACAATCACTAATGTGTGCTCCGCCCATCCTCCAACCAGCACGAAGTTGCTGTGGTCACCTTCACTCTAGACTAGATGCTGTGGTTCATATGCCAGGATCTCCCACACCAAACACCATCCCTCAACCAGCAGGACGTCATTGTGGCCACCTTCACTCTAGACTAGATGCTGTGGTTCATATGCCAGGCTCTCCCGCACCAAACACCATCCCCCAACCAGCAGGACGTCGTTGTGGCCACCTTCACTCTAGACTAGATGCTGTGGTTCATATGCCAGGCTCTCCCACACCAAACACCATCCCCCAACCAGCAGGACGTCGTTGTGGCCACCTTCACTCTAGACTAGATGCTGTGGTATCATATACCAATCTCTCCTGCACCAAACACCATCCCCCAACCAGCAGGACGTCGTTGTGGCCACCTTCACTCTAGACTAGATGCTGTGGTTCATATGCCAGGCTCTCCCGCACCAAACACCATCCCCCAACCAGCAGGACGTCGTTGTGGCCACCTTCACTCTAGACTAGATGCTGTGGTTCATATGCCAGGCTCTCCCACACCAAACACCATCCCCCAACCAGCAGGACGTCGTTGTGGCCACCTTCACTCTAGACTAGATGCTGTGGTATCATATACCAATCTCTCCTGCACCAAACACCATCCCCCAACCAGCAGGACGTCGTTGTGGCCACCTTCACTCTAGACTAGATGCTGTGGTTCATATGCCAGGCTCTCCTGCACCAAACACCATCCACCAACCAGCAGGACGTCACTGTGGCCACCTTCACTCTAGACTAGATGCTGTGGTTCATATACCAGGCTCTCCTGCACCAAACACCATCCACCAACCAGCAGGACGTCGCCGTGGCCACCTTCACTCTAGACTAGATGCTGTGGTTCATATGCCAGGCTCTCCTGCACCAAACACCATCCACCAACCAGCAGGACGTCGCTGTGGCCACCTTCACTCTAGACTAGATGCTGTGGTTCATATGCCAGGCTCTCCTGCACCAAACACCATCCACAAACCAGCAGGATGTCGCTGTGACCACCTTCACTCTAGACTAGATGCTGTGGTATCATATGCCAGGCTCTCCTGCACCAAACACCATCCACCAACCCTTGCCACAAACCCCAAGGCACTTCTTTACCTCTCAGCACAGAGCCATCCATACGGATGATCGAATTGTCGTAGACCTTGGTAAGACGATGGTGATAACATCCACAACGTTTAGAATTCTTCAGTTCATGGACATGTGGAATGGATGTTAATGTGCAGTACTTAGTCACTACATGCACACCACAACCACCATCCTCATCAAGTTAGTATGACCTAAAGCGTCAGACTGCAAAACAAGTTAGTTATTTATTCTTTACAGGACGTCTCATTCAACCCCAGCATTTTTTGGCTGTTTGCGATTCCTTGGCAAGTTTACGTTCAGTAGTTTGCCATTGCTTTCTGAAATCTTCAACCGTGACCAGACTGTTGCAGTGTCAAGTCAAAAGGGGTGAAGCTCTATGCAGGGGACCAAGGAAGAATAGTCAACCAATGCAGAACTTGAGTCATCAACTGCAACCTGCTGAGGGAGATACTGAGGATTTCCAAGCACTTATGGACTTTGATGTGTAGTGAGTAATCTGATGACTAACTGGCCGCAAACACTTTAGCTATTGAGGATTGAACCAGGGCTGTTTTAGTACGCAAGCTAACTACTATGCCAGCGTGATACCTGTTATTTTTTCGTTTTGGTTTGTATAACTTAAAGAAATGTTCTGATGAGAGCAGCGTAATCTATGTTTTATTTTTGTTTACAGGTAGTGCCTGTTGGGAAAACAGGAGAAATCCTGATCTGGAGCCCATCTCTGTGTGCAGGTTACATCAAAGAGTCCGCTGCAGCTTCCCCGTTCACAGACGATGGCTGGTTCTGTACCGACGATGCTGGCTATATGGGCATTGATGGGAAGATCTATGTTGAAGGTCGACAGTCTGACATTATTCATCGAGGGACGTACCTTCTGTACCCAGGATGGCTGGAGAGGAAGATGAAGGAAATGTACGAAGTTACGGACCTTGCAATTGTGCCTGTGCCAGACAAGGTGCTGCATCACGAAATCTGTGCCTGTGTTGTGGTCAATGGCTTGAAAGGTGTGGTAGCGGGATATTTGCATAGGTACGACACTAACAGAGAGGATAATTTGCCGGAATCTTCTCACAGCCAGTCATCCCCTTTGAGTCTGTCCACGTCAGTACACAGCGAAACAGCACAGAATATAAACTTGGTTTCGCTGGAAAAAGATTTGCGAAATGTTGCTGAACAGTTGACCTTGCTGCCTAAGAATGATGCCATGCGAATGGTGCCTATGTATTACGTGTTCATGGGAGCCTTCCCTCTGACAGCCACAGGGAAAGTCAACCGCAGGGAGATCCGTGCCATGGCTGCGGAAGCACTTGGTTTATAGTCAGTCACACTTTATTTTCTTGTTCTTGTTGGGTTTTTTTTTTTTTTTTTCAGAGAAAGGAAATTAGATAACAATATATTTAATATTTATAATCAGAAATTATTTTATGTAATCAAAAAAAGAAAGTCCAAATTTTTTGGGCATGTCATGAGAAGAGGAAAGCTGGAGTATGTAGTCACAACGGGAATGTTAGAGGGTTAGAGGGGCCAGGGAGACCAAGAGAGAAGATGCTGGACAGTCTGACATCACGGCATGTAGGATGGTCAGTATCAGAAATGATTAGCAGAATAAAGGACAAAAGGATGTAGGCAGACATGATCACCAACGCCACATGTCATGGACTATAAGAAGACTGACAGTACACTAGACAGACGTCTGTGGACCGACATGATGACCAATGCCATACAGTATGGACTATAAAAAGATTGGCAGTACACTAGACAGAAGGCTGTGGACAGATATGATCACCAATGCCACACGGCATGGACTGTAAGACTGGCAGTACACTAGACAGAAGGTTGTGGACAGACATGATCACCAACGCCACATGGCATGGACTGTAAGACTGGCAGTACACTAGACAGAAGGCTGTGGACAGACATGATCACCAACGCCACATGGCATGGACTATAAGATTAGCAGTTCAACAGACATGATCACCAATGCCACACGGCATTGACTATAAGGAGAAGCAGTAACGCCTGATGTATCAATAGTATTTATTTTGTGGGGTTATTTATACATCATTTCAATCCCTTTATTTTAAATCAGAAAATATATTCGAGATTTGAGTTCTTGTTTAACAAATTGGTTATTAACTACTTTACTTCTAATTTATACATCATTAAATATATTTGAGTTTAACAAATTGGTTATTAACTACTTTACTTCTAATTTATACATCATGTATTATATTTGAGTTTAACAAATTGGTTATTAACTACTTTACTTCTAATTTATACATCATTAATTGTATTATATTTGAGTTTAACAGATTGGTTATTAACTACTTTACTTCTAATTTATACATCATAAAATGTATTATATTTGAGATGTGAGCTCTAGTTTAACCAATTGTGTATTAACTACTTTATTTATAATTTATATGGCATAAAATGTTTTATAGAGTTCTAGTTTAACAAATTGTTTATTAATTACTGTATTTCTAATTTATACATCATAACATTTATTTACTAATTTATATAAATTAACTGAATGTATTCATCATAGTCGTGATTTTGTTTAATCTAAGTTACTCACCACATGAGTTGTCATTTATGAGTTGATAATTTATAACAGGAGGTTAAAGACAAGAGGATCCACTTCATTGCACCAGGTTCTGCCTTGCACAATGCAACCTGTTAGGTTCGGTCTTGGGCTTCTTTTCGCAGAGCAGCCTGCCTAAAGGTTTAAATACAACATGAGCTGTAGCTCCAGAAACAACCTCCAGGGGGCTCCAAATAAATTGCATTTGTAAACCAAATGGTTCTTTTTTTTTTTTTTGGGGTGCTCACTTGCTTTGAACTCAAGTGTAGTCCACACACATTATTTTATAGTAGTGATGGACTGAATTTTGTGTGTGGGTTAGCTTTCCCTATTAAGTGTTTCTCGCCATCAGGCAAACCCACTCCGACTTCAGAGGTACTTGTAATCAACGTGCCCAAGTCAAGGACGACAGGTCAACATTTTAGCCTAACTGTCCGGTGTAGGGATTGAACCGCTTACCTCGGAATCAGCACACCGGATGTTTAAGAACACATGTTCTTATCCATTCGGCCATGCGGACCTGCAAATGACGGAGTTAAAAAATATTTAACTCTACTGGAGTATTTCGTAGAGTAAGGCAGGCAGCTTGATTACTACGCCACCCAGACTCGTTTGGGTGGTTTATGAGGAACTGTAGCTGTAATTTGTATATCAGATGATGTTAGGCTTGTGGAGGACAGCTTTCCCCAGGCAGGCTCGCCTAGTAGCTTGCCGTGTGCAGAACTGTAGCTGTAATTTGTATATCAGATGATGTTAGGCTTGTGGAGGACAGCTTTCCCCAGGCAGGCTCGTCTAGTAGCTTGCCGTGTGCAGAACTGTAGCTGTAATTTGTATATCAGATGTTGTTAGGCTTGTAGAGGACAGCTTTCCCCAGGCAGGCTCGTCTAGTAGCTTGAAGTGTGCAGAACTGTAGCTGTAATTTGTATATCAGATGTTAGGCTTGTGGAGGACAGCTTTCCCCAGGCAGGCTTGTCTAGTAGCTTGCCGTGTGCAGAACTGTAGCTGTAATTTGTATATCAGATGTTAGGCTTGTGGACAGCTTTCCCAGGCAGGCTTGTCTAGTAGCTTGCCGTGTGCAGAACTGTAGCTGTAATTTGTATATCAGATGTTAGGCTTGTGGACAGCTTTCCCCAGGCAGGCTTGTCTAGTAGCTTGCCGTGTGCAGAACTGTAGCTGTAATTTGTATATCAGATGTTAGGCATGTAGAGGACAGCTTTCCCCAGGCAGGCTTGTCTAGTAGCTTGCCGTGTGCAGAACTGTAGCTGTAATTTGTATATCAGATGTTAGGCTTGTGGACAGCTTTCCCCAGGCAGGCTTGTCTAGTAGCTTGCCGTGTGCAGAACTTTGGCTGTAATTTGTATATCAGATGATGTTAGGCTTGTAGAGGGCGGCTTTCCCCAGGCAGGCTCATCTAGTAGCTTGCCGTGTGCAGAACTTTGACCCACTTTGTTACTGTCATATGTAAATTACCTATGACATCTTGATTTCATCTACATTGTCTTCCTCCCCTGTACTCCACCTTCCATAATTGTTTCTTGTCTTCCATAATCTTTTCAAGACTATCATAATCTTTTCTAGACTGAAGTACCAGCAAACAGACTGGCACAATGTAATAGTAACACTGGGCCGTGAGTGCAGAGAATGGGCAGTGGACAGCGCAGAGTTTGAGGTGCAACAACTGATCCAAAGTAATACACATCAAGGTGACATAGTGATCTATACTGATGGGTCAGTGGCGCGAAACGGGCTGAGTGGTTGGGGTTTCATTGCGAAGGCTAATGGACAATTATTGAAAAAGGAGAGTATGGCATGAGGCTACGACCTCCAGCATGAGAATGGAGGTGGAAGCAGTCTCGGTGGCATTTCATTTGTTAGAGGAGGCCACTGCAACACACATTGTCTTCATCATGGACTCAAGGTGTGTGCTTAGTAAAGTAGAGAAAGGAATGTTTTGTGTGGAATGGCTACAGAGGTCACAGATTGTAAGAATTGTATGGATTTTTGCCCTGGCCATGCGGGAGTGGGGAGGGGTGGGGGTGGGAGATGAACAAACAGGCTGATAGGCTGGCAGGGAATACACCTCTTGCTGGTAGATTACCTATAGACAAGGGGGAGGTCGTGCGCCTTGGGACCAGGTGGAGGGACAGATTGAGAACCTATATGTGGAAAGGATGAGATTGCGGGGGATTGACAGGGGTTCTACTAGAACTCAAAACTGAGAGGGAAGACCAGGAGAGCTTTAAATCAGATAGTGGTGGGAACAATTAGTAGTGTGACACTTTGCTGGCTGTTGAGGGGACGGAGCGCATATGGGAATGTCCTGAGTGCAGTGATATTGGTTCTTAGCTCAACTCACTTCTAGATTAACTCACTTCTAGACTGTCTTTTTGTGTGTCCAGATTATTTCACTTTTCTCTCTGCTTTGTCTTAACCAACCTTCATCAAAACTGAGTTCTTGCTGAACAGGTCTGTTTGATTTTTTTCATTCAATGAATTTGTAAAAAACTTCTGAAATATTTACATTCTAAGATGAATATTTTCTTTTGAGTTGATTTGTTAAATATTTCAGTTTAGCACCCGTAAGTTGCCACAGGAAATAAACATGCTCGTAGTCTTCTGATACTACAGCTGAGCCTGTGTGGGAGTCCAATTAGAAACAACATGACAACTCCACAAATTGTTTTTCCGTTGACAGACTGGTTGAAATGTTTATCTGTATTTGTGTGTGTGTGTTGTATCTGCTGAGCTGCAGTCATTTTGTGTTTTTATTTGGGCATTCTCTGCACTCACGGCCCAGTGTTACTATTACATTGTGCCAGTTTGTCTGCAGGTACTTCAGTCTAGAAAAGATTGACATTGGCACCTTGCCGTCTTGACAGACGATAGTTTGTGCTTTAAAAAGGCATAATAACTTTTAACTATGGCGGTAGCGAGTGTGACTGATAAGGCCAATTTGCGCTGTAAATGTCCGTTCACAGTGGGTGCATGTGAACACGTGGTCATTTCCACCATCATGCACCATCTTACGTCTCAAACGCTTAGTGTGTGACTTTTCTGCAATAATTTTCTCCTTTGACTTTATTCCATTTCTGATATTTGCCCTCCATGCAACACGTTCAGCGGCGACTTGCTCCCAATGTGCATTATCAATGCCTGTATCAATCATGTCCCGCTTACACACATCTTTATATCGTAGTAGAGGCTGACCCTGAGATCTCTTACCCATCTGTAATTCACCAAAAAAGATATCCTTTGGTATTCTACCATCATCCATCCTCCTAAGATGTCCTATCCATCTAAGTCTACGAAGACTGAGCATGGAATAAACTGTCACACAACCTGATCTTTCCAATACTTCAGTATTTGTGATTTTGTCTTGCCACTTAATACCAAGAATTCTTCGCAGACACCGCATATGAAAGCTGTTTAAATTGTTCTCTTGGTGTGAGTAAGTTGTCCAGGTTTCACTGCCATAGAGAAGAGTACTAAGGACACAGGCTTGATAGACAAGGACTTTTGTTTTGGCAGTAAGCTTCCTGTTCTCCCAGACTCTTTTTCTTAACCTGTTCATTGTTGTTGCTGCCTTACCAATCCGGATGTTGATTTCCTGATCTAGGGATAATTTGCTATTTACCACTGATCCTAGATATGTAAAATGGTCTACTATCTCTAGTTCTGCGTCGTCAATAAAGATTGATGGTACCCCATGTGCACCTTGTGACATAATCTGTGTCTTCTTTTTGCTAATTGTTAAACCAAATTCAGAACAAGCATTGGAGAATGCAGATAGTAGACATTGCAATTCTTCCTCAGAGTGGGTCGTAACTGCAGCATCATCTGCAAAAAGCAACTCTCTGATCAGTACCCTTCTAATTTTGGTCTTAGCCTTTAATCTCTGAGCATTGTAGAGGCCGCCATCTGAGCGTAAGTGAATGTATATACCACCATCCTGATCACGAAATGCATATTTCAGTAGAAGTGAAAAGTATATTCCAAAGAGGGTGGGAGCTAGTACACAACCTTGCTTAACTCCTCTTGATTTCAAATTCTTCAGAAGTTGCACCATCAAACTTGATTATACCCTTCATGCCTGTGTGGAACGATTCCACAATGGACAGAAGAGTTGGTGGGCAGCCAATCTTCTTTAGTGCCTTGAACAGACCCTCACGACTGACCAAATCAAATGCCTTTGTGAGGTCGATGAAGGCAATAAACTGGTTGATTCTGTTCACGACATTTTTCTTGCATTTGTCGCAATGAGAATATCATATCAGTGGTAGACCGGTTCTGTCGAAAGCCACACTGTGATTCGGGGTAGACTTGATCTCCTAGGACTTGAAGTCTGCGCAGAACAATTCTGGCAAATACTTTTCCAACAATACACAGAAGTGAGATACCCCTATAGTTGTTGCAGTCGCTCCGATCGCCCTTTTTCTTGTACAGTGTTATGATGCTTGAACTGGGACTTGTCCTTCACGCCAGCATAGCTCTATTAGCTGGTGGATCTGTATAGTGAGTGTGTCTTGCCCACTCCTGATAACCTCTATTTGAATTCCATCCTTACCTGGAGCCTTGCCAGATGCAAGTTCATTTATAGCACACTTAACTTCTGTTATGGTGGGAAGTGTGTCCAGGTGGTCAAGAGTTGGTAGAGCCTCTATGGCGTTGAGGGCATCATCCGCTAGTTTGGTCTCACTTGAGTAAAGCTCCAAATAGTGCTCTACCCATCTGCTGTTTCTTATCAGTGATGATTTCTCCATGTCAAGGTTTTCAAGGTGCACTTCTTTTGATCACTGGACCACAGGCTTTCTTTATTCCTTCATACATGCTTCTTATGTTTCCCTTATCACTTGCGATTTGAATGGACTCACATAACTTGATCCAATAATCATTTGCACACTGCCTGGCAGCCTTTTGCACATCCTTCCTAGCTTGCCTTAGCTCACTCAGAGTGTTACGCGTTGGTCTTTCCTTGTTTCTTAAGAGAGCATTCTTCTTCTTATCAATCAAGGGCTGCAGAGTCTCGCTGTTGGCCGCAAACCAGTCCTGCCTCTTATGATCCACAGTGCCGTAAACCCCTACAGCAGTTTTATAAAGTTTCCTTAATTTGACCCCACTTTTCATTTACTGTACAATTTTCTGGTGTATCAGTGAAAGCATCTTCAAGTTGCTATTGAAACTGAAAGCACTTTTCAGGATCATGAGTGTTAATAATATTAATCCTGGGGCTAGATTTGTGTTTAGTTGTGTAGATTCTCTTTGGTCTCAGTCTAACCCTTGCAACGACCAAAGAATGATCCGTATCACAGTCAGCACTGTGGTAACTACGAGTCAATGATATATGGTTCAGATGTCTCCGTGTGATGATGAAGTCCAGCTGGTGCCAATGGCCGGATCTTGGATGTTTCCATGTGACCTTATGCATCTCTTTTGTTTTAAAAAAAGAGTTTGTAATACATAGGTCATTACTGGTGCAATGCTCCAGCAGCCTTTGTCCATTTTCATTCATGCGACCAATGTTGTATTTTCCAAGGCACACTGGCCATGAACTCCAGTCCTTGCCCACACGAGCATTGAAATCACTGAGCATATAAATGTAGTCAGATTTTGGAACTGCCTTGATCACGGAGTCTTTCATAGAACGAATCCTTCACATCATCAGAGGAATCGAGTGTCGGTGCATATGCAGTAATAATGGTGGCAAACCCACAAGAGGTTGCCAAGCGCAGGGATAATAGTCTTTCATTTCCTCCTGCTGGAATTTCAATCATTTCCAGTAGCGAATTCTTCACTGCAAAGCCCACACCGTGTTGCCTTTTTTCTGCCTGCCCTCTACCCTTCCAGAAAAAGGTGTAGTTGTTTTCCCTGAGTGACCCTTCCTCAGCGAGGCGAGTCTCCTGCAGGCCAGCAATATCTATGTTAAGACGATTGAGTTCAGCATCAATCACAGTCGTTTTTCTCACATCGTCAATATTGGTCAAGTCAGTGGAAAATCCTGGACACATGGTTCTCACGTTCCAGGTTGCAAGCCGTAGCTTGAGGTTTCTATTTTTATTTGTACCTGGTGCATTGGTTTTACAGCCTGTGATTCAGATTTTGTCCTAGCCCCAAGCACCCATTGAAGCAGGCAGGCTGTGGCGGATCTCTCCATAGCACAAAGCCTGGGCTAAAATATAGAGATCATGTGTTGCCCATGCAGCATGATCCCTCTCTCGGCCTGCCTAGTTCACTCCAGAGGAAAGGTAACACCCCTACATCTGGAACAAGACAAGCTGCAGAAGCTGCCGGATCAGCAAAGCAATGCTCTAACTGTCCGCCTGTTGGAGCTTCGATCCTAGACCATTCGCCAACCAAGGCTTAGGGCCTGGTCTGCCCTGCCATGACAATTTTGTCTTTAGCTTGCATTTCCTCGCACCAGGGTAAGGCTTGTACCCTCCAAAATTGCGCTCTTCCGCCCGAAGCCGTTGGCACAATCTGGGGTGTCGGGTTTGGTAAGCGCCGCCCAACATTCGGCGCTAACAGAAACCAGGTAGTACCGTCTACTGTTATACGGTAGCTCAATATCTGACTAAGACCTGACTTGCTGAGAAAAGATTATGATAGTCATATTCTGTGTTTTTATTTGGGGGCATAGTCAGATATCAACATCAGATGTATCAACATAGACATACCATACACAGATATATGCCCACGTCTAGTCCCACTGACGACAAACCATCTGACAAGGAAGGATCAGAGCATTGTTTTCAGAATTCAAGTACAACTGACCCCATACCGGAACAGATTCCAAACAAGGCTCATTCCTGTTGCTCAGAGACAGGCTGGATTGATAACAGACCCACAATATTTATGAGCTCCTTATATGTGAAATTCCTGCACCTTTGGATTCATACTGGCCACATATAGAATTTGAGGCTGAAGTTGCACTGTTTAGTCACGCCTGGCTGTTAAACAGTTAGTTGCATATCCTTTATAGGCCGTAGCAGTCAACCCCAGCATTTTTTGGCTGTTTGTGTTTCCTGGGCAAGTTTACGTTCAATAATTTGCCATTTATTTCAGGATGTAGCTACCTTATTTACCACATTCACTCTAATGTGAATGTGCCAAATGTTGTCAATTTGTAGTCTGATAATTAGGTATATTTATTTGCTCATGTTTTTATGAGATAATTTATTGATCATTTCCTAGAAATGTGTAGATTAAATCATCTATTTATTGAAATTGTTGTGTGTTTATGCAATCTTCATCATTTTCCAGTTGCTTCCACATGTTTATGCAATAATAATTTTCCAGTTATTTCCACATAAAGGCCAGCTGATGTCTCCCCCTTCCCCCCCTACATGTTCTGTCTGGTGTCTAGAGTCGCTCACACCGGCTTCTTGTCTTCCAGCCCATCTCTTCATGTTGTTCCACCACATGTAGCGTTATATTGCATGCTTGGCTTTTGTACTTACACCCCCCCCCCCCCCCCCCACAACATACTTTTGAACTAAGATACGTGTATCATCAGAAGCAATCCTCTTTTGCGTATGCGCTACCATATAATTTCTGTTGGCACTGAAGTTGGGTGGCGCTTATCAAACCTGACACCCCACATTGTGTCAACGGCTTCAGGCAGAGGAGCATAGTTGGGAGGGTACAAGCCTTATCCTAGTGTAAGGAAATACAGCCTAAATATTGTGGCAGGGCAGACCAAGCCCTAAGCCATGGTCAGTGACAGCATATCTTTGATCCGGCAGCTTGTCTTGTTCAGGATGTATAACTAGACAGGTCTAGAGAGGTTCCATGCTGCATGGGCAACACATGGTCTCTACAAATTCAGTCCAGGCTTTGTGCTATGGGGAGGTATAACTCCATCCCAGGTACCCGTCATGGGTTTTCTTTTTTTTTTTTAATGAACAATTAACAAACCATCATCTTTCAAAATGGCAAAGTGCCAGTACTGTATTTTTTTATATGCCCAAAGTATTGTCCGATTCCTTACCGGTTTCTTCAGTATTACTTTTTCTAACATTCTTTGACATGAGGTTCCTCATACTTTAATATAAACACATTTTATAGAGCTTTATATTTCTGTTGATTAAATTTGTCCATTATTTGACATTAAAGTTATAATTCATATGTGAAATAATTTATTTGCTTTCCTTCCAATTTATGAATACTTCATTCCGATTCTTAGTTCAAATTAGGAGAGGGAGAGGGGGGAGGGGAGAGGAGGGAGGGAGGGAGGGGGAGGGGAGAGAGGGGGGGGGGAGAGAGAGGGGGGAGAGAGGGGGGAGAGAGAGAGAGAGAGGGGGGGAGAGAGGGGGGAGAGAGAGAGAGGGGGGGAGAGAGAGAGGGGGGGAGAGAGAGAGGGGGGGGAGAGAGAGGGGGGGGAGAGAGAGGGAGGGAGAGAGGGGGAGAGGGAGGGGGAGGGGGAGGGAGAGGGGGGGAGGAGAGAGAGAGGGGGGGGGAGAGAGGGAGGGGGAGAGAGGGAGAGGAAGAGAGGGGGAAGAGAGAGAGAGGGGGAAGAGAGAGAGAGGGGGAAGAGAGAGAGAGGGGGAAGAGAGAGAGAGGGGGAAGAGAGAGAGGGGGGGAAGAGAGAGAGAGAGAGGGGGGAAGAGAGAAAGAGAGGGAAGAGAGAGAGAGATGAGAGAGAGAGAGACACACACAGTCAATCAATCTGCAGTGGAATAAACCCACAGGTCTTCTGACCATCAGAAGTCGTCCTCTATCCATATGTTTTCTACCTCTATTTTCTTGACACTCTGAGGGGAAACTATGGGATGCCACAGAAAAATAACTTTGTCATAACAACATATAAAGACATGAAAAGCAAAAAGTTTTACAAGGGGAAAACTAGAAACATTTGAAATAACGAGTGCAATGTCCCTTTATCATCTTAATTATTCTTATACGCAGCATAGACAGTGTATGAATATATAAATACAACCATAATTGTAGTAATGCTGGTTAGCAGATTTCCTGGTCCACTAAATATACTGATAAATAGCACTCTGACACAAGTGAAAGAATTAAAATATCTTGGAAGTATGATCACAGAAAGCAGGTGTGCTTATATAGCAACTATCACCCATACTGAAACATCCAAATATCTGTCTGCAAAACGACAGGCAACAAATAGCATATTCACACCAACTCTATGCTACCAAAGTCAAATTTGGACATTATCCAAATCACACTTACACAAGATCAACACCTGGGAGACAAGATGCTTGAGAAGAGCTGCCAACTTTATCCAAGACCAAGTCAGAAAAGAGGAGAAATAAGACAGAAAGACGTCCTTCAGTGAGAAATTAAAAATGAGCAACAAACAATGTGCTTCAAAACAGATATAATTTCACAGGTTCCAAACAATTATTTATCCCCAAACATGTGTTTAATGTAAAATTAATTATCAAACAATTAATTATTGAAAACATTGGGTGGGCAAGCAAGCATAGATATTAAAAAGCTGTTGGTGTCTGCATTTTGCTGTAAATATCAAAGAAGCTCTTAATTATACTTCTAGTTAACTAGTTGTAACAAACTCCAATATGACACACAGCTCTGAAACTCATTTGTAGTTGTAATACAGCAATCATCATAATGTGTCATGTGAAAACGTAGGTGTTCATGTCTCTCCACAGATCTCAACGTTGTGTTCTGTAATAATTCTATTCCTCCGTGCCGTCATAATTTTTCTTGGTCACCTCTACCTCACCTACCGATCTTTCCAGTTATTACAATGTTCTCCGATGCCTCATCTCATTAAATGACCAAAGAATAGTCTTTCCGTCTTTATTACAGTTGTATCTAATGTTCTAATTTCATTAACCTCTTCCAGACAATTATTGTTAGTTACACTTACCATCTAAGGTATTCGCAGCATTCATCTCAGAAATCACATACTCGCTGCCTCACAACTCTACCTACTTTGTTAATTCACATACCAAGATTCACTGCCCTGTAGTAGAACTGGTT
This sequence comes from Cepaea hortensis, assembly GCA_963921405.1. Taxonomy (NCBI): domain Eukaryota; kingdom Metazoa; phylum Mollusca; class Gastropoda; order Stylommatophora; family Helicidae; genus Cepaea; species Cepaea hortensis. The sequence goes on along the minus strand of OY992894.1, from coordinate 85,677,119 downwards.
CAATATAATACAATGATAAATGGAAACATGAATTTAAAAAAAAAAAAAAAAAAAAGCAAGAACTAGCTCTGTAACCCACCTCCAGTTATAACACTATGATAAACCAAATTATGAAATGGCTCTGTAAACTGCTACTAGTTAAAAAGCCATATTAAACTAACATAGTATGAAACAGCTCTGTGTAAACTACCACGAGTTTAAAAAGTCATATTAAACTAACATAAACTAGCTCTGTAATCAACCTCTAGTTATCAGACCATGATAAACCAAAGCATGAACTAGTTCTGTTACCTACCTGGTGTCAGGTCATAGTCAGATATGACTGAGCTACTGTATTACAGTAGACGGTACTACCTGCTTTCTGTTAGCACCAAACGTTGGGCGGCGCTTACCAAACCCGACACCCCACATTGTGCCAACAGTTTTGGGTGGAGGAGTGCAATTGGGAGAGTACAAGCCTTACCCTAGTGCCAGAAAATGCGACCTAAAGACTAAATGTCATGGCAGGGCAGACCAGGCCCTAGGCCTTGGTCAGCACTGGCCTAGGATGGATGCTCCGATAGGCGGACAGTTAGAGCATTGCTTTGCTGATCCAGCAGCTTCTGCAGCTTGTCTTGTTCCAGACACACTGGTGTTAGCTTTCCTCTGGAGTAAACTAGACAGGCCGAGAGAGGGATCATGATGCATAGGCAACACATGATCTCTAAATTCAGCCCAGGCTTTGTGTTATGGAGAGGTATAACTCCATTTTACAAACTATTGTCTGTCAAGAAGGCAAGGTGCCAGTCAATTTACCTCAAATTATAAAACCATCATAAACCAAAAAGCATGAAACAGCTCTAAAATGTCTTTCTTGATGTAAAACTTACTATAGTTTCTTTTAATCCAGTTCTAGTTGTAAAATGACCTCACAGAAATGAACTGAAACTAAATTCCCCAGTGTTATAAAACAGATTTCCTCTGAAGTCGGAGAGAGTCTGCCTGTACGGCGAGCAACCACCAGTCTGCACACCAATAAACCAGACATGGGACAACGGATACTCACGCAAACCTCAGGTCCTGTATGACAACAGGATGCCTTCATCCGACATACAGGACTTTGCGTTGGAGCTCAAGCCAACGAACACAAGCAAGCATAAAACAGATCAATTATAGCTACCACAACAGCATCTTCTTACAATATTAAAACATTCACAATTGTCAACACTGAGAGACATCTTTTAAACAAAAGACCATTGTATATCCTTTACAGGACGTCACAATCAACACAAGCATTTGTTGGCTGTTTATTTAATAGGTTCAGCAGTTTGCCATTGCTTTCTGAACAGTTGCGCCTTTTACCATTGAAATCAGCACAAAGTGACCCGCTTCCAAATCATCTGCAATTGATGTAGAGCCCTGAGACATCTTAATCCCATAAAAATCTTATAACAGTTAATAACATGGTTCTGTTAAAATGGAATTTTAAAACAAGAAACAATTCCGCATTTTTCATTTCAAAGACGAAAATGGCAAAGAATGGAAATATAAAAAGTGAGAGCTGGAGAAACGAAACAATGAGATCAATGGTTGGCAACATGACATTATCAACAACATTACAAAAGTTAAATGCAAACATACGCAGAACAAAATTGTTCAAACAAATGAAACTTATCAGACACCTTAAAGTTAATTATAACCCCAATCACCATGAAGGGCCAAGCCAAGCAACACAGGCGATCATGTGTCCACATGGTCATCTATCACAGTCAGTCAAGTCAAGCAACTCTTTTACAGTCAAGTCAACAACTCTTTTACAGTTAAGTCAAGCAACTCTTTTACAGTCAAGTCAAGCAACTCTTTTACAGTCAAGTCAACAACTCTTTTACAGTCAGGTCAACAACTCTTTTACAGTCAAGTCAACAACTCTTTTACACTCCTTAAGGTTATTTTTTTTTTTAAACGTTAACTTGCTTTGAACTTGAGTGTAGTTCACGCTGGCCTGATTCTTGCGTGCAGGCCAGTTTTCCCATCAGGCGAACCCACTCCCGACTTCTGAGGAACTTGACTTTGACGAGAAGTCAAAAAGTTTTGGTCAACTGTAGGGGTTGAACCAGCTACCTCTGTATCAACACACAGGAAGTTTAGAGCTCGCGCTCTTATCATTCGGCCATGCTGGCCTCCACGTCTTAGGCTGACCTGGATATATTGTACTAGACCCTTATTTGTATAGACCAATCGGCATTTGGTGGGTGCCGTGGGTCATGCTAATCACCTTTACTTTCTAAAACATTTCTTGGTACAAATTTTAGGCCAGGCCAACCTGGCAGCCCACATCAAATTTATAAATCCGAATCCACCACGCTGAGGATCAAATTCATGACCACCTGGGAGCCACAAGTGAGTGTCTAGTCACCGCGCCACCACGGCTCACATCCTAAGACTTTAGAGTATCACTCGTAGCAACCAGGATTATTAACCCGCTAATCTACCCAAATTAAAATAGAAAGGCTACTCTCTAGCGGGCACAAGCAAAGCCAAAAAACTATGTATGGTTTGGCAGCCTGACTAAGAATATTAATTAAATATTCTGTTTTGTCAGTTTAAAACTTGCAAATTTCCTGAATATACTCACAATATACTAAGCATTCTTGGCAACCAAAATGTTGCCAAAACAAAAAAGCTCACCAATTATATCATAAAAACATATTTATAACCACTGGCAAGTGTCAGACCAAAAAAAAAAATGACAACTTCAACCACCAGCATGCACCTGGCAACAAGTGTAAAGTTTTACAGAATTGCAAGTCAATTACCCACATGTGTAAAAGTGTTTTTCTTTCTCTATCTCTCTCAAAACCTACTGCTGGCAAAAGTAATAAATAGAGCAAGTCTACAAAACCCATCCAAAATAATACTACAAATTATCATCGGTCTCATCGCCAGGTTCATCGTACGTTGCTTCCAGCGGCTCTCCAGTTATCAGCAGGCCTTTTTCATACAACATCGTGGCAAGCGTCAGCTGGAACAGAATACATTGTGTCAGGTTACTAAACATAACTCTTTCTGTCTGAGTAATTAACTTTCTTCTTCTTCTGCACTTTATTCCCATACTGAAGCAAAGGGCCTCAACCAACTGATACCAGGACGACATAGCTTTCTTTAACCATTTCTTGCAGCTCACTTCGTGTTCTTCCGATATTATTTTTGTCTTTAATTCTCTTATACATGTATTTCTTCTTCTTCATTCATCCGGAGTGTTTTTTCAGATGTTTTTACGTTGTGCCAAGTTTTGTGCCCTTAGGCCGACACATCTTACTTCTGCGGGTGTTTGTTAACCGGGTTAACCTTCCTGTGGGTTTCAAGGAACATTTGACTCTCTCTGCTGCAGTATCGTCCAATCCCAGCTGGTCAAATTAGAAAGGCCAAAGACATCACGGTCAATCCTCAACGGAAGGCAGGGGCAGACCATGGGCATTCCCCGCCATCCAAGGACGCTTCCATAATTGCAGCGCCGACACACAGCGCTCTGGTACTGGGCTCACTCAAGGAATCATCACGTCCTGCACATGGCTGCTTCACTTCCTTTCCGTATATTGGGCGTTTCGTCCGCCATTGGCCTCTCCCCACGCAAACCAGGAACGGTCAGTCTACAGACAAAATCCACTCAGTGAGCTTTTGGTTCGGACTTTTCGTGACTTTTGTTGACCGGGTTAACCTTCCCAAGTGTTTACACATGTATTTCTAGGTCTCCCTGTGTTTTATTAACCCTGTGAGTTCCAAACCAGGCACTATCTAGTTTTACTATTATCAGGTTTTCTCAATGTGTCCTGTCCTGTGCCAGCTTCACCCACTGATTCACTGAATCCATCTAGTTCTCTTCCAAAGCTTCACATCAGTGATTCTGTCACGCCATTTGTCCTATTCTGCGCAGGCACCAAATGATGAGCATTTGTAGTTTACTAGCAATCGTTTTAGGGAAGGTTGTTACTTTATAATACTGCATTCATAATTTATTAGTTTAGATCACAAGGAATTAAAGTAATAATTAGAAGAGAAGAGGTTCGGGTGAGTTACAGGTACACGGTCCCACAGAAAAGCTGTCTGGGTGACTTAAAGGTACTTTGTCCCACTGAAAAGCTGTCCAGATGACTTAGAGGTACATTTTCCCATAGAAGACGGGTTAGGGTTAGTGGCTGTGGAGTGGGTGCAAGACAGGTTTTTGTTGTTAAGGATGTAGGTGGGTTGAGTGGATGAAAGGGTGGAGACGGGGTGGCTAGCGAGGAGGCCGGTTTGGCTGAGTGTATGACCCAGTGGTTGGCGTGGCTGAGGGTATAACTTGGATGGGCCCGAAGAGGGGATTCGAATCAAGTGGTCGGCGTGGCTGAGGGTAAGGCTCATAGGTCAGCGTGACAGAAGGTATGACTGGGATGAGCCCGCAGAGGGTTACGGTTAGGGTTATGACTAGGAGAGAATGGTAATGAGGAAGTGACCAGAGGATCTAACTGACAACTAAAAACTCCAAGTAAAAGCCTCACAGACATATGATCAGACTGTTACTTGTACCAATTAGTATTTGGACTGCTGGGTGTTGCGGATGAGGACGGAGCATGTATAGGAATGCCCCAAGTGCTGTGACGTCAGGTCTTGACTTAACTCAGATCAGGGAACACACACAGATATAAAAATGAGAACACAAAAGGCAAAAAGAGCAGAACAAAAGACAATCCACAAAGAAAACGAAATATGGGAAAACCTAAAAACACACACAGAAGAAATGTAGAGGCAAGAATCAGTAATATATGAAAAACATGGAAGGAACTACAAAATAGGATAAATGAGCAGTAGGTGACATGTTTAACGATGTTTGATCTATTGAGAATCAAAAAGCTAGACAGAAACCAGAAACTTCAGTTTCAGAACAGGAAATGTGGACTCAAAGGACATCTTCACAAAATGGGTCTCAGAGGCTGTCACTTACAGCTGTGAGACTGTCACTTGCAGCTGTAAGACTGTCACTTGCAGCTGTGAGGCTGTCACTAGCAGCTGTGAGACTGTCACCTGCAGCTGTAAGACTGTCACTTGCAGCTGTGAGACTGTCACCTGCAGCTGTAAGACTGTCACTTGCAGCTGTAAGACTGTCACTAGCAGCTGTGAGACTGTCACCTGCAGCTGTAAGACTGTCACTAGCAGCTGTGAGGCTGTCACTTGCAGCTGTGAGGCTGTCACTAGCAGCTGTAAGACTGTCACTTGCAGCTGTAAGACTGTCACTTGCAGCTGTGAGACTGTCACTAGCAGCTGTAAGACTGTCACTTGCAGCTGTAAGACTGTCACTTGCAGCTGTGAGACTGTCACTTGCAGCTGTAAGACTGTCACTTGCAGCTGTGAGGCTGTCACTAGCAGCTGTAAGACTGTCACTTGCAGCTGTGAGACTGTCACTTGCAGCTGTGAGGCTGTCACTTGCAGCTGTGAGACTGTCACTTGCAGCTGTGAGGCTGTCACTAGCAGCTGTGAGACTGTCACTTGCAGCTGTGAGGCTGTCACTAGCAGCTGTGAGACTGTCACTTGCAGCTGTGAGACTGTCACTAGCAGCTGTAAGACTGTCACTTGCAGCTGTGAGACTGTCACTTGCAGCTGTGAGGCTGTCACTTGCAGCTGTAAGACTGTCACTTGCAGCTGTGAGACTGTCACTTGCAGCTGTGAGGCTGTCACTAGCAGCTGTAAGACTGTCACTTGCAGCTGTGAGACTGTCACCTGCAGCTGTGAGACTGTCACTTGCAGCTGTAAGACTGTCACTTGCAGCTGTGAGGCTGTCACTAGCAGCTGTGAGACTATCACTTGCAGCTGTGGGACTATCACTTGCAGCTGTGGGACTGTCACTTGCAGCTGTGAGACTGTCACTTGCAGCTGTGAGACTATCACTTGCAGCTGTGGGACTATCACTTGCAGCTGTGAGACTATCACTTGCAGCTGTGGGACTATCACTTGCAGCTGTGGGACTATCACTTGCAGCTGTGGGACTATCACTTGCAGCTGTGGGACTATCACTTGCAGCTGTGGGACTATCACTTGCAGCTGTGGGACTGTCACTTGCAGCTGTGAGACTGTCACTTGCAGCTGTGAGACTATCACTTGCAGCTGTGGGACTATCACTTGCAGCTGTGGGACTGTCACTTGCAGCTGTGAGACTGTCACTTGCAGCTGTGAGACTATCACTTGCAGCTGTGGGACTATCACTTGCAGCTGTGAGACTGTCACTTGCAGCTGTGAGACTGTCACTTGCAGCTGTAAGACTATCACTTGCAGCTGTGAGACTGTCACTTGCAGCTGTGAGACTGTCACTTGCAGCTGTAAGACTATCACTTGCAGCTGTGAGACTGTCACTTGCAGCTGTAAGACTATCACTTGCAGCTGTGAGACTGTCACTTGCAGCTGTGAGGCTGTCACTTGCAGCTGTGGGACTATCACTTGCAGCTGTAAGACTATCACTTGCAGCTGTGAGACTGTCACTTGCAGCTGTGAGACTATCACTTGCAGCTGTGAGACTGTCACTTGCAGCTGTGAGACTGTCACTTGCAGCTGTGGGACTATCACTTGCAGCTGTGAGACTGTCACTTGCAGCTGTGAGACTGTCACTTGCAGCTGTGAGACTATCACTTGCAGCTGTGAGACTATCACTTGCAGCTGTGAGACTATCACTTGCAGCTGTGAGACTGTCACTTGCAGCTGTGGGACTATCACTTGCAGCTGTGCAGCACAAAACAAACTTAAGAGCATGTCCTAAAAGAATGCCCAGAATTTCCCAAAGAATCAAAATCTGGCCTCCAGGAGTAACTCTTCAAGACAGACTGTGGGAGGCCGGGGGGACCTCAGGCAAACCGTTTGGTTCATGACCCATGTTGGAATTCATGCATAGCAAACATTGATCACCACAAGGAGGAGCAGGAGAACAAAGAAGAAGGAGGAGGAGGAGAAGAATTATCTATTAGGTGATTAAAAGAAAAAGAGAAATTACCTGGTCTGCCACATTCTCCAGGGGCAGGCTCTCGATGCTGGCATACTCAGGGTATGCATTGATCAGGTACTCAACCGCCGGGGCCATCTGTGAATGAGCATACACCTTGTAATGTAGCTACTCTCTGGGTTCATTTCAAGAAACCACACTTCTCTAACGGTTTAAAGTAACTCTCTCTCTCTCTCTCTCTCCCTCTCACACACACACCCACCCGCCCGTGTGCACACACACGCATACACGCGCGCACACACACACACCCCCCTACTTGCATTCATACATAGATACATTCAGATAACATGACACATGCTCCAGTCTCCTCCCACAGATCACATCAGGAGAATCTCAATACAACGCACAAACTCTGTAGCACAGGCAGAAAAATGTTGTCTCAAGTCAAAAGATACTCAAGACAACTCTAAAAAGTCAACAGATAAGCACTAGTCATATTTTAGCACCATGACAACTATCAAGTCAGCAGTTATCTAAGGCAACTATAAAATTAACAGATACTCAAGATAACTATCAAGACAACAGATATTTAAGACAACTATCACGTCAACAATTATCTAAGACAACTATCAAGTCAACAGATATCTAAGACAACTTTCAAGTCAACAGATATCTAAGACAACTATCAAGTCAACAGATATCTAAGACAACTATCAAGTCAACAGATATCTAAGACAACTATCAAGTCAACAGATATCTAAGACAACTATCAAGTCAACAGATATCTAAGACAACTGTCAAGTCAACAGCTATCTAAGACAACTGTCAAGTCAACAGATATATAAGACAACTATCAAGTCAACAGATATCTAAGACAACTATCAAGTCAACAGATATCTAAGACAACTATCAAGTCAACAGATATCTAAGACAACTATCAAGTCAACAGATATATAAGACAACTATCAAGTCAACAGATATATAAGACAACTATCAAGTCAACAGATATCTATGACAACTATCAAGTCAACAGATATCTATTACAACTATCAAGTCAACAGATATCTAAGACAACTGTCAAGTCAACATATCTAAGACAACTATCAAGTCAACAGATACTCAAGACAACTATCTAGTCAACAGATATCTAAAACAACTGTCAAGTCAACAGATATCTAAGACAACTATCAAGTCAACAGATATCTAAGACAACTGTCAAGTCAACAGAGTCAACAGTTATCCAAGACAACTGTCAAGTCAACAGATATCTATGACAACTATCAAGTCAACAGATATCTAAGACAACTGTCAAGTCAACCGATATCTAAGACAACTGTCAAGTCAACAGATATCTAAGACAACTGTCAAGTCAACCGATATCCAAGATAACTGTCAAGTCAACAAATATCTAAGACAACTGTCAAGTCAACAGATATCTAAGACAACTATCAAGTCAATAGATATCTAAGACAACTAAAGTGGACAGATACTCAAGAAAGAATAATTATGCACCAGGTAAAATACAGTGAAACATGCTAGATAACAAACTGTGCAAATCTACTGCTGGTGTCTTCTTGGTTAAAAGACAATTACAATGATAAAGTTAACACAACACCTGACCATATCTAAACTCAAAGAACAACAAAACACAACACTTCAGGTGTTATCTCACATGGCACTTTACCTCAGGTGTGATCTCCATGTAGTTAGGACCGACAGCTCTGTAAACACGGGCATTTTCAACATTATAGTAGACTCGGACCTTGTCTTCTTCCGTCAGTAACCTGAAGATGACAAAGTGGACTTAGATGAGTCCTGTACAAGATAAGGATAAGTAATCACTCATTCCTGCACTTATTATTTGTCCTCCTTTGTCTGACCAGGTGTGTAGAGACACTCTGTGGTCTTGCGGGTGGCAAACATAGTTTAGTAAGGGAAGCTTGTACACAGCTGAAGTGTGTGTGGCATATTGTGGTAGAACCATTTTGGTATAGACTAACCGGCAATCAATGGGTGATGTCATCAAGATGGTTCTGGCCATCTTTACTCCCAGGTGGAGAGGGCGAGGGAACAGGTTGAGAACCACTATGAGGAAAGGGTGATACTGCGAGGGATCGGCAGGGGTTTTGGAAGAATCTCAAAACTAAGTAATATACTTTAGATATGCATTTAGTATTTGTATAACATATTTTTCGATTTTGAGTGGAGGCTCATGGCAGTTGTCAGTGTATGTGTGTGAAAGTGTGGGTGTTTGTGTATATTAAATTGAGTGATTGTGTGAACGAGTGTGTATATGTGTGCATGGTTTTTGGTGTGGTAATATAAATGGGAGAGAGAGAGAGAGAGAGAGAGAGAGAGAGAGAGAGAGAGAGAGAGAGAGAGAGAGAGAGAGAGAGAGAGAGAGAGAATGAATGAATAAATGAGTGAATGATTTAGAACTTTCAATTAGATAGCGTAGCCGGCTCCATGGCCGAGGAGCTAGCAGCTTTCTCCGCTAACCCCGAATACTCTCGTCACGTGACGCGACGAGAATTAGCAGTGGTTCGAATCGCAAAAGTGACTTATGAGAGTATGGAGCCGGTCGCTCAGAAAGTCGTGGCGTGCTGCTGAGCGTAATCTAGCCTAGGAATCAACATACAGCTGAAAGATGCTGGTGTTGACCGCAATATCCTGAAACAGGATGGAAACGCGGGGGAAAAAAAAGAAAAAAAAAATTAGATAGCGTTGGGAACGATTAATATATGACTCTTCGCAAGCTGTTGAACGAGGGGGGCGGAGCGCGTATGGGAATGTCCTGAGTGCCGTGATGTCGGTTCTTAGCTCAACTCAACTCTTCTAATAAAATTTCTTGGTACACATTTCAGGCTCTGATGAACTTGGAGCTCAGCTTATTTCTATGAAATGAGGTAGCTAGTGCAACGCCACTCCTCATTCGTGGACCCATACGGCATGCATGGAAGGTTGCAGTGGTACTGTTCTTTGCTTCTCTTACGGACCCCGGTAACACACCGGCTCATGGGCGTACTGCAGAAATCAATCAGGTCAAGGTCAGGGAATGTTCTTCAACACCTGCCTTAGTGGGAATATTTTTGTTTTCGCTCGCTCGCCCTGAACTCAAGCGTAGTCCATACACACTAATTCTAGTAGCACTGGACATAATTTTGCGTGTTGTTTCCTTATTAAGTGTCCCTCGCCATCAGGCGAACCCACCCCGACTTCAGAGGTATTTGTAATTTATGTCCCCAAGTCAAGGACGACAGGTCAACATTTTAGTCCAAAAGTCCGGTGTAGGGGTTAACCCCCTTACCTCGGCATCTGCACACCGGATGTTTAAGGACACGCGTTCTTATTCATTCGCCCATGCTGACATTCGTGGGAATTTGAACAGATACCTGCAGGCTTTCAGCAAGCATGCTGTGCTACAACTGGTTCTATCCACGGTTCTATACGCAACGAGGATGATCTGACGACTAACTCATCTCATCTCATCATGTTCCTCTTGTACCTTGCGGTGTCGAGGTGAAGTATAAACAGCGAGAGAGTGCCCGATTATGGACTTCATGTATCGATATTACCATGGACTCTGCGATTCCCTCCGTCCAACGACTAACTAACTAAGCTTAATCGTCCACAAGCCACTCCATCGTTATTACGCGCTTTCTGTGGACACATATAGCCCCCCCCCCCCCTTTTTGTGTGTTTCCTACGCTTGCTAAAGGCTTACAATCGAGTTGTTCGACTTTATTGCACCAGGTTTCACCTCAGATAGCTTAGTCTCTCTCCGCAGAACGTCAAGCTGCCTGGTGAGAGCAACGCACAAAGTACACGAACTCCGTAGCTCCAGCGATGATCCACCCCAGAGGTCTCCGAAATGGGGGGGGGGGGGGAGTTGCACTCCTGGTTTGTACGACAGCCCCGAAAACGAACCGGCGATCTTCAAACCGCGATGCCGATGGCTTAACACTTCACCACGGAGACTCCCTAACTGTCTGTAAATTATCAGGGCAGGGAAGGAGGGAGGAAAGGCACTGATCACCCCACATCATTAAGCAGCGGCCAAGTATATACTACAAGGCTCAACACTTTATATCTCGACGACAGGTTGGGTCACGTGCTTACCCGTCTATCTCCGCCCTTGACATGCGTGACCTTTGACAGGGCTGTAACTGGGACAAGGTCTAGCGACAACCACCTTTGACGCAATAAACAACGCCTTTGACATGCCGGTATCTGGGCTCTAGTATATTGCCACCGCCTCCTTCTTCTTCAAGTGCCGGGCCAGCTGGCGTGGGCGATCGTGCCTTCTCATAACCTTCGCCATTTAGTGACACCTCATTTGTTTAGTGTCGTGATGTGCTTTCTGCAATTATTATTATTATATTTATTTTTTTTTTTTTTATTTTTTTTTTTTTTGGGGGGGGGGGGGGGGTCTCTCTTTGTTGTCCTCTTTCGCTTATAGGCGGAAGAAAGAAAGAAAGAAAGAAAGGAGGACCGATATGAAAGAAAGACAGAAAGACAGACAGAAGGACCGACATGAAAGAAAGAAAGAAAGAAAGAAAGAAAGAAAGAAAGAAAGAAAGAAAGAAAGAAAGAAAGAAAGAAAGAAAGAAAAGAGGACCGACTTAACAGAAAGTAAGAAAAATGGCGAGCTGATAGATTTGACAAAGGAAAGAAAGAAAGAAAGAAAGAAAGCTAAAAGAAAAGTGGATCGATTTGACAACAGAAAGAAAGAAAGAAAGAAAGAAAGAAAGAAAGAAAAGAAAGAAAGAAAGAAAGAGTTAAAAGGCAATTGGATCGATTTGACAACAGAAAGAAAGAAAGGCAAGTAGATAGATTTGACGAAAAGAAAGAAAGCTAAAAGGAAAGTGGATCGATTTGACAACAGAAAGAAAGAAAGAAAGAAAGAAAGAGTTAAAAGGCAATTGGATTGATTTGACAACAGAAAGAAAGAAATGCAAGTAGATAGATTTGACGAAAGAAAGAAAGAAAGAAAGAAAGAAAGAAAGAAAGAAAGAAAGAAAGAAAGAAAGAGCCCACGGCTAGCACACGTCCCTGCGGGCCCGGTGTTCATGAGTTCGAATCCCCTGGGGTCACAAATTATTACGTAAAACAAAAAAACATTGAGTCAAATAAAATATATTAGGCACATATGTTTGAAAAAGATATTAAAGGAGGAGTATCGGAGAAGAGAAGAACCGCGTAGTAGAAGGATTCACATGTGATAGATAATTTACACATTCTGCAATAACGGCAGGACATCTGGCTTATAACAGATCGGTCTCTGTGGCTAAGGAAGAGCTTGCGAACGCGGTTTGTGAGCCCGTATAAGGTATAGGAGCCGGTCGTTCAGAAAGCAATGGCAAACTACTGAACGTAAAATTTGCCCAGGAATCACGAACAGCGAAAATGCTAGGGTTGACTGCTACATCCTGTGAAGGACATGCAACTTATAACAGACAGAGCTGACAAAATACTGTTACGGAGACGACGAAGTTTTGCACCGGACGAGTGAATGAGATCTTGACTGAGAAGTAACTGGCCGTTGATAAGGTAAACTACTGCTGATTGGTTGCTTCTTGACTTCTGGCGGTGTTAACACAAAGATGGGTGACTAAAAGACTGCACACCGTAACATGGTGTATATAATTGTGGAGTCTCCGGAGATTTCTAATCGACCGTTTCACATTGATGTGTTTGACGTGACGAGGCAGTTTTAGTTTTACAACACAGCTACTGACTGACTGTAACCCGCACACACCAGCCGGCTGGACGAGTTAGCACAACATAGTTGTAAGTGTGCTTTGTGTAGACTTAGCACAGCTTGAACTTAGCTGTAACTGTAAGTGTCGTTTGTGTAGACTTAGCACAGCTTGAACTTAGCTGTAACTGTAAGTGTCGTTTGTGTAGACTTAGCACAGCTTGAACTTAGCTGTAAGTGTTGTTTGTGTAGACTTAGCACAGCTTGAACTTAGCTGTAAGTGTTGTTTGTGTAGACTTAGCACAACTTAGCTGTAAGTGTTGTTTGTGTAGAGTTAGCACGACTTAGCTGTAAGTGTTGTTTGTGTAGTAGCACAACTTAGCTGTAAGTGTTGTTTGTGTAGAGTTAGCACAACTTAACTGTAAGTGTTGTTTGTGTAGAGTTAGCACAACTTAGCTGTAAGTGTTGTTTGTGTAGTAGCACAACTTAGCTGTAAGTGTTGTTTGTGTAGAGTTAGCACAACTTAACTGTAAGTGTTGTTTGTGTAGAGTTAGCACAACTTAGCTGTAAGTGTTGTTTGTGTAGAGTTAGCACAACTTAGCTGTAAGTGTTGTTTGTGTAGAGTTAGCACAACTTAGCTGTAAGTGTTGTTTGTGTAGAGTTAGCACAACTTAACTGTAAGTGTTGTTTGTGTAGAGTTAGCACAACTTAGCTGTAAGTGTTTGTGTAGAGTTAGTACAACTTAGCTGTAAGTGTTGTTTGTGTAGAGTTAGCACAACTTAGCTGTAAGTGTTGTTTGTGTAGTAGCACAACTTAGCTGTGAGTGTTGTTTGTGTAGAATTAGCACAACTTAGCTGTAAGTGTTGTTTGTGTAGAGTTAGCACAACTTAGCTGTGAGTGTTGTTTGTGTAGAATTAGCACAACTTAGCTGTAAGTGTTTGTGTAGAGTTAGCGCAACTTAGCTGTAAGTGTTGTTTGTGTAGAGTTAGCACAACTTAGCTGTAAGTGTTGTTTGTGTAGAGTTAGCACAACTTAGCTGTAAGTGTTTGTGTAGAGTTAGTACAACTTAGCTGTAAGTGTTGTTTGTGTAGAGTTAGCACAACTTAGCTGTAAGTGTTGTTTGTGTAGAGTTAGCACAACTTAGCTGTAAGTGTTGTTTGTGTAGAGTTAGCACAACTTAGCTGTGAGTGTTGTTTGTGTAGAGTTAGCACAACTTAGCTGTAAGTGTTGTTTGTGTAGAGTTAGCACAACTTAGCTGTAAGTGTTGTTTGTGTAGTAGCACAACTTAGCTGTGAGTGTTGTTTGTGTAGAGTTAGCACAACTTAGCTGTAAGTGTTTGTGTAGAGTTAGCACAACTTAGCTGTAAGTGTTGTTTGTGTAGAGTTAGCACAACTTAGCTGTAAGTGTTGTTTGTGTAGTAGCACAACTTAGCTGTGAATGTTGTTTGTGTAGAGTTAGCACAACTTAGCTGTAAGTGTTTGTGTAGAGTTAGCGCAACTTAGCTGTAAGTGTTGTTTGTGTAGAGTTAGCACAACTTAGCTGTAAGTGTTGTTTGTGTAGAGTTAGCACAACTTAGCTGTAAGTGTTGTTTGTGTAGAGTTAGCATAACTTAACTGTAAGTGTTGTTTGTGTAGTAGCACAACTTAACTCTAAATGTCGTTTGTGTAGAGTTAGCACAACTTAGCTGTAAGTGTCATCTGTGTAAACAATGTTCTTGGTGATACTAAGCCCAAATACTGGCCTCTCATCTCTCATAGTTTAAGACTTCATGTAACCATGACAACAGTTTTGTAACTTATCTTCCTGACCTGACCCCTTGTCTGTTGCAGGAACCAAGAACAAAATGTCTGGCACGAAGATTGAGGTTCCCTCAGAAAACCCCCTGGGACCCTGCCCAGGGGTCATATTTGGAGACCCCAAAACCACAGCTTCTGCCATTATTGTCATTCAGGTACGTTGTCTGTCTGTCTACCTGATATAATACTTGGTGATTTCCAACTGTCAGCTATTTTTAACATATGCAATGTCCACATGGGATAATCCTAGGGATATATTTATTTGTGTAAAAAGTTCTCGAAATGGACACAAATGAGGGACCATTCAAGTCAGAGACGAACACCCTACCTCAGAGCCATGCTATTCCTTCCAATTCGGCAGTGTCATGAATACATGTACGCTTCGGCAGCACTGTTCTTAAGAGTTATATTGAGTCAATCCTGATATACCAAAGCAAATCATGAACAATCAGCGGACAAGTGAGGAATTATATGGGAACTGCGGAGATGTGGTTTTATAGAAGAATTATGAAAACACCAAGGAGGTATAGGAAGAACAATGAAGATATCTTGAAAGAAGTTCACTCACAAAGAGAACTGGTTGCTCACATCAGAAGAAGACAGTCCACATTCTGTGGGCATGACATGAGAAGGAGAAAGCTGGAGTATGTCGTCACAACAGGAAGTTGGAGGGAATGAGAGGCAGAGGGAGACAGAGAGAAGCTGCTGGACAGTTGTGACATCATGGCTTGGAGGAATGTCTGCATCTGAAATGACTGGCAGCAGACAGAAAGCCGTGGACAGATATGATCACCACACAACATGGGCTATAAGAAGATGGCAATATCATGATTGTTACCCTATGACAGTGTCGTAATTATGATTTACCCCATGACAGTTGTCACGATTATTCTCATCCTGTGACTGTATCACTACTGCGTTGACCTATGGTTAGTGTAATCGCTTACATGCTATGCTCATAATAATATGAGCGTGGTCAGACAAGGGTTCATCAACTGCTAAGAAGAGAGGGAAAGACCAGCCAACTATTCCTCTGTGCATTCTGACCTACAAAATGCTATAGCCTTGTCACTTCACAGATCCATAGCCTTGTCACTTCACAGATCCATAGCCTTGTCACTTCACAGATCCATAGCCTTGTCACTTCACAGATCCATAACCTTGTCACTTCACAGATCCATAATCTTGTCACTTCACAGATCCATAACCTTGTCACTTCATAGATCAATAGCTTTGTCACTTCACAGATCCATAGCCTTGTCACTTCACAGATCCATAGCCTTGTCACTTCACAGATCCATAGCCATGTCACTTCACAGATCCATAACCTTGTCACTTCACAGATCCATAACATTGTCACTTCATAGATCCATAGCCTTGTCACTTCACAGATCAATAGCAGACTTCTGCATCACTAAAAAGGCCTTTGTCTAAAATACACATGGCAAATATAGAAGACCCAAAAATACACACAGAAGACAACTAGAGACACACAAGAATACTATGAGGACATAGACAGAGCTGCTAAAGACAGGAGGTCTTGGCTGAGTTGATTGAGGCCTATGTACCAATGGGTGATAAAGAGTGAAAGAAGAAGGAGGTTCCTGCCTCAGGACATGTTTATTGACATGGTCAATTTTAAGTTCATCTTGACATAATAATTTTTTTTTCATTCGCTCGGTTTGAACTCAAGTGTAGTCCATACATCATGTTCTATTTTCTAGTGCACTGGGCTGATTTTTGCATGTAGATTAGCTTTCCCTATTACTAGTGTCCCTCGTCATCAGGCGAACCCACTCTGACTTCTGACACACTTGTAATTTACGTCTCGAAGTCAAAAATGAGAAGTCAACATTATAGTCCAACTGACCGGTGTAGGGGATGAACCTGCTACTACGACATCAGAACACCGGATGTTTAAGAACAAGGGTTCTTATCCATTCAACCATACTGACCTCCCCTTGATATTATTTAACTTTGCATTTAACAGAAGGAAAACTGAGTATTACGTTTGTTTGCAGGAATGGTGGGGTATGAACCAACATATCCAGGATGTGGCCAAGCTGATCGCAGAGAAGACCAACTTTGTCACCTTGGTGCCGGATCTCTACAGAGGCAAGGTGGCCATAGATCGCGAGACTGCCGGCCACTATGTCCAGGATTTGAACTGGGAAGGCGCTGTGCAAGATGTTGATGCCTTTGCCAGGTAAATTATGAATTTGGTGTCAAATAAATAAATATATACAGAACAAATGTAGAACTAGTCTCTCTCTCCGTGCATGCGAACGTACATATGTGTGTGCATCTCTCTCTCATGTGGGTGCCAGATAATGGACTTTCTATTTATACTATCCTCAGGCTTTCTCAATGTATGCTCTATCCAGAGCCAGCACACTTTCCTCATCTCTTGATTCAGAGATATGTGTTTGGTTGTCTTCATGAGCTGAGCTCCACTTAGTGATTCTGCCATACCACTTGAGTCCTTTTAACCGGTGCTGGCTGTGAATGTATTCTTCTTCTTTTTTTGGTAAAGCTTACAAGGTCACGGCTAAGTCAGTTGACTTTAATGGATTTGATCATTATGAAATGAGAACAACACGAAGTACAGGTTGGCATTGTAAATGCCCCACTATTATTCACGAGAACCCATATATGGCAGGTGGCATTGTAAATGCCCCACTATTATTCACGAGAACCCATATGTGGAAAGAATGAGATTGCGGGGGATCGGCAGGGGTTCTGGAAGAATCTCAAAACTGAAAGGGAAGACCAGGAGAACTTTTAATCAGATAGCGGTGGGAACGATTAGTAGTATGACTCTTCGCTGACTGTTGAATGAGGGGACTGAGCACGTATGGGAATGTCCTGAGTGCAGTGATGTCGGTTCTTAACTTAACTCAACTCACGAGCCTTGACGATTGAGACTGTTATGGACGCATGGTATTATTGGTGCTGAGACATGATGTGTGAACTACGAGCACCGTCCTGCTACAGACCGTAAGTATTATTACAGGATTTCAACTTGGAGTTGTCGTGGAATCTGTCGCAGGTTATAAACAGTATTTTCGAGCCATGAGACAAGATTTCAGCTTGGGAAGGCTACGGATCCTGTTGTCTATGACTGGATGCCTTTGATTCAAACCGCAGAAATTCATTAAAGTAATTCATAAAGTACTCTCATGAGAAGATCAACCAGAGAGGCGAATGGAGACGGATTGTATCTGCAGCAAAGAACCTCAATGGCTCGGAACGCTGAAGAAGAAGAATTAATAAAGTGTTACACCCAAAAGGTATATTCCCAAAATACATCACATGGCTCAGAAGGTATATTCCCTAAATACATCTCATGACCCAGAAAGTGTATCCCCTAAATACATCACCTGGCCTGGAAGATATATTCCCTAAATACATCTCATGACCCAGAAAGTATATCCCCTAAATACATCACCTGGCCTGGAAGATATATTCCCTAAATACACCTCACATTTCAGAATACAACCATGCACACCAAAGCTGTAAGAGTCTATAGTGACATCACATGTAACTCTATACAGTGTAATACTTTACAAATAATAACGTCACCTTTTACTCTGTTTAGGTACCTGAAATCACAAGGAGTCAAGAAAGTTGGGGCCACGGGATTCTGCCTCGGTGGAGCTATAACCATTGCAGTTGTTACAGATTTCAACAGTGTGGACGCAGCAGCCCCCTTCTATGGCATACCCAGAGCAAACCAGAAGACCTACGACTACAGCAGAATCAAAGTCCCCATTCAGCTGCACTTTGGTGAGAAGGATGAAGCCAAAGGATTCTCCTCTCGGGAAGACTATGAACCATTCTATGCCAAGCTAAAGGGGTATGGTGTCCCGGCAGAGCTGTACACTTATAATGCTGGACATGCCTTCGCCAACACAACATCCCCAGGTTTTAATAAGGAAGCTTATGAGCTCAGCTTTAGTCGGATTTTTGCTTTCTTTGAGAAGCATCTAAAGTAAATCAACTTTTCTGTAGGTTTCAAAATGAATTCATCAATTATAGTCTTTCCTCTTCTACCCCATGATGCTTGCCACCAATTTGTCTTTGTTCTGTAGTTTTAATTTAATAATACAAATATAAATGTGTTCCGATATGGCCATGATGTTTCAGTTACTGAGACAGGTTGTTTATGAGCCTGTCCTCCTCTATGTTCACGTCTTGTGAGACTTATCTTTAGATAAAATCAGGGACACGCAGCAAACACTGGACAGGACCTAAACTCAAGGAGGACAAGAAGGCTAGGACAACCAATGAAACCCTGGAGAACTACCATAAAAAAAGATTAAGAGTGAAATGGGCAATGTTTTAAGACATTTCTGAGTAAAAATCAACAAGGTGAGACTTTTGAAGATCTATGTTTTGCAGAGAACATAAAGGGATGATGGTGAAGAACACAAGCAAACAAAAATTATATTGCAATGTTTTCTTGTTATTTTAAATGTAACCAGATTTTCGAGCCAGTAATCATAAACCGCGAGCAATCATATCCCTCCACACACATCTGTCTTTTTCATAAGTTCAACCATTAATTGTCTTGTGGTCACTGTATCAACATGTCCAGCATTTTCTCCATCTGCCAACCTGCCTCTAATATCTTTGACCTTCCTGATCATCACAGCTCCATACGTCTTTGTGAGCTGACCTCTTGCAGTACTTAGACATTGGTCCTCTTAGCCGTCAGTGGAATTCTTAGCTTTCTATAATGAAACCACATCTCTGTGACCTACACTGTTATGCACCAACTCTAAACATTTATAACATTCCAAACTCACATTCTGTATAATCAGCAAATGTAAAGAGGGCAAACCTAAAGTTGCTATTTCAGCTAAACTGGTTTCCTGTTAAAATAAGCTACGTAGTTCTATTGCTATTCATTCTTAGATTGAAAACCTTGAGTTAGCCAGATTTTTTTTATCAACAGATATTCTGTTTATTTGCAGACCACTGCCTTTTATTTTAATTCTAATACAAAAAGAATCATTGACTTCTGGGTAATCATGTGCCATCTATAGAGGTTTGACACTGTTTTATCTAGAAGTATCACATCATGCAGTGCCTAATCTGTACATATATGACATCATACACTGCCTAATCTGTACAGATATGACATCATATACTGCCTAATCTGTACAGATATGACATCATACACTGCCTATATATGGTCTAATCTGTACAGATATGACATCATACACTGCCTAATCTGTACAGATATGACATCATACACTGCCTAATCTGTACAGATATGACATCATACACTGCCTAATTTGTACAGATATGACATCATACACTGCCTAAATATGGTCTAATCTGTACAGATATGACATCATACACTGCCTAATCTGTACAGATATGACATCATACACTGCCTAATCTGTACAGATATCTTCTTCTTCGTTCATCCGGAGTTTTTTTTCGGATGTGATTGCGTTGTGCCTGTTTACAGCAGAGCTGCGTTCTTGCGCCGTTAGGCAGACACATCCGACTTCTGCGGGCATTTGTTGACCGGGTTAACCTTCCCGGGGATCTGTACAGATATGACATCATACACTGCCTAATCTGTACAGATATGACATCATACACTGCCTAATCTGTACAGATATGACATCATACACTGCCTAAATATGGTCTAATCTGTACAGATATGACATCATACACTGCCTAATCTACAGATATGACATCATACACTGCCTAATCTGTACAGATATGACATCATACACTGCCTAATCTGTACAGATATGACATCATACACTGCCTAATCTGTACAGATATGACATCATACACTGCCTAAATATGGTCTAATCTGTACAGACATGACATCATATGCTGTCTAATGTGTACAGGTTTCACACTGCATTCTGTTTCATGTGTAGAGGTTTGACATTAAATATGGTTTCATCTAAAAGTTTGTCATTGTAAAAGGTTTGGTTTGGTTTGTAAAGGGGTCATGTTCAAACCACACGAGTATCTCCTGAAGTGTTCCAGTCTCCTCCCACAGAAGATCACACAAGAATTTCAGCACAGTGCACGAACTCTGTATAAGATTTCACCTTTTATGGTTTGATATTGTATAGTGCTTCATCAGTAGAACTTTGACATTACATATTGACTTCTGTGTATTTTTATGTGATATAATTGTCTGTTAGTGAATGATGACATTACAGAATCTTTCATCTATAAATATGTGACAGTGTAACACATCATTTCATCATCACATCATTTAGTCCTAAGTGAATATTAAATTGTTTAGAAAATTTATGTGACTTCTTGTAGTGACTGAACACACACAAAATGTATTCTCTTAGTGAATTTAAACACAGGAGCCACAAACAAAATGTGTTGCCAGGCGTATTATACTGCATCCAACATTGTCAGTGACTGCGTGATTTAAGTATTAAGAGAGATGGGGGAGGGAGAGAGAGAGGGTGGGAGGGAGGGAGAGACAAGCACACAGAGATGTAGACAGAGACAGACAGACAGACAGAAGCATGCACACACAAAGAAGGGAGAGAGAGAAAAAAAAAGAGAATTAACTCCTTCACTGCCATACAGAGAGAGAGAGACAGGCAGATAGATACATGGACAGAGAGAAGCATGCACATGCACGCATGCACACACACATACAGAGAGAAAAAAAAAAGAGAATTAACTCCTTCAATGCCAAACAGAGAGAGAGAGACAATGCACACAAAGAGATGCAGAGAGAGAGAGAGAGAGAGAGAGAGAGAGACGTGTACACAAAGAGATGCAGACAGAGAGAGAGAGACATGCACACAAAGAGATGCAGACAGAGAGAGAGAGAGACATGCACACAAAGAGATGCAGACAGAGAGAGAGAGACATGCACACAAAGAGATGCAGACAGAGAGAGAGAGAGACATGCACACAAAGAGATGCAGACAGAGAGAGAGAGAGACATGCACACAAAGAGATGCAGACAGAGAGAGAGAGACATGCACACAAAGAGATGCAGACAGACAGAGAGAGAGAGAGACATGCACACAAAGAGATGCAGAGAGAGAGAGAGAGAGAGAGAGAGAGAGAGATGCACACAAAGAGATGCAGACAGACAGACAGAGAGAGAGAGACATGCACACAAAGAGATGCAGACAGACAGACAGAGAGAGAGAGACATGCACACAAAGAGATGCAGACAGATAGAGAGAGAGAGAGAGAGACATGCACACAAAGAGATGCAGACAGACAGAGAAAGAGAGACATGCACACAAAGAGATGCAGACAGAGAGAGAGAGAGAGAGAGAGAGAGAGAGAGAGAGAGAGAGAGAGAGAGAGAGAGAGATGCACACAAAGAGATGCAGACAAACACACAGAGAGACATGCACACAAAGAGATGCAGACAGACAGAGAGAGAGAGAGAGGGAGACATGCACACAAAGAGATGCAGACAGAGAGAGAGAGAGATGCACACAAAGAGATGCAGACATACAGAGAGAGAGAGAGAGAGACATGCACACAAAGAGATGCAAACAGACAGAGAGAGAGAGAGATGCACACAAAGAGATGCAGACAGAGAGAGAGAGAGAGACATGCACACAAAGAGATGCAGACAGACAGACAGAGAGAGAGACATGCACACAACAAGATGCAGACAGATAGAGAGAGAGAGAGAGAGAGAGAGAGAGAGAGAGACATGCACACAAAGAGATGCAGACAGACAGAGAGAGAGAGAGAGACATGCACACAAAGAGATGCAGACAGACAGAGAGAGAGAGAGACATGCACACAAAGAGATGCAGACAGACACAGAGAGAGACATGCACACAAAGAGATGCAGACAGACAGAGAGAGAGAGGGAGACATGCACACAAAGAGATGCAGACACAGAGAGAGAGAGACATGCACACAAAGAGTTGCAGACAGAGAGAGAGAGAGAGACATGCACACAAAGAGATGCAGACAGACAGAGAGAGAGAGAGAGAATTAACTTCTTCAGTACTAAACAACAAAGATTCAAATTTTATCAACCGACCTTGGCACCCAGGCTGACCCAGTCTAAAACAGGACCCAGGTCATGCACTGGGAAGTGAAGGTGACCAACGGGACACACATCACATCAGCCCCTGAGTGCCGGTTGGGTCCATCAAATACAGGCCTAGCACCATATACCCCATATGCCTTATACAAGTATTATATGGGTATGAAATACTTATTTAGGGTAGAAAAATAATACATGAGTAGAAAAGTAATATACGGGTATAAAAGTAATGTACGGGTATAAAAGTAATATATGGATATAAAAGTTTCAGTTACGTTTTTTTTTTAAACTTTACTATAGCAAATAACCTTCTTGCACTCATTGGTTACTTCAATTCACAAGGAAGATGGTGATGATGATGATCCTGCTGATAATGATGATGATCTAGCAAGATGTTCTGAGGAACCTTCTTGATCTCACTGATACCTTGCCGTCTTGACAGACAATAGTTTGTTACATTGTGGTTTTAAAAAAGGCTCTCCATAGCATAAAGCCTGGGCTGAATTGTAGAAACCATGTGTCGCCAATGCAGCACGATCCTGCCTTGGCCTGCCTAGTTTACCCCAGGGGTAAGATAACAGCGATACATCTGGAACAAGACAAGTCACAGAAGTTCTCAAAACAGTAAAGCAATGCTCTAACTGTCCAGCTGTCAGAGCTTCAACCCTAGACCAGTTACCAGGAACCATCTTGATAATCTTCAGTTAAAGCTCATCTTTCCTATAACTCAAAAGTGATCAATCTGACAGTCTTCTACTGGCCTGGTTAAAATGCCCACTAAACTGCTTCTAGAGAAGCTTTCAAAGCACCAAACTTAGAATTTTAACCCCAGTGTTGAATTGGTACTACTGCACGGGTCAGAAACATGGAGAGAGAACTAAAAGAATGACTAGAATTACTAATAAGCTAGACAAATCCACTATTTGGTGCCTGCACACAATAGCGGGAATAAAATGGTATGACACAATCACCAATGTAGAGCTCATGGAGAGAACTAAACTAATCCCAGTCAAATAAAAGGTGAGGAAATGACACTGGCGCTGGATAGGACACACAGCAAGAAACCCTGAAGACAATATTACTAGATACTCTCGTGTCTGGGACCCGCATGGCAAACAAAATAGCGGGAGACCTGAAAACACATGGAGAAGAGAATTACAGACAGAGATGTATAATATTGGGAGGACATGGAGAGGGCTGCGGGAGATAGCAAAATATAGGACGGCTTTGCCTGGTTTGGTTGAGGTACTATTCCCCAAATGGGGGATAAGGGCAGAAGAATAAGAAGAAACCGCTTCTGCATCTCCTTGGAATCAATAGGGAGTCAATTTGATTGTGAACATTATTCCCAGGGCTTTTGCAAGTCCTTAATCGTGAAGGAAGATGCTTAAACCAGCTGTTACCTATTATGTCATGAGAGTCTGCCCATGCTATCAATCTGTCACCTGCTGTATTCACCCAGGCCATAGCCAACAGTCACACCGCTCACTTTATCCTTGCCCACTTTGCCACTGAAGTCCCAAAGTACTACAGCCACCTCTGTTGAATTTACAGTGGAATCATCCTGTGCTACATATACTGAAAGGCAGAAATGGTTCGGCCATCTCATTAGAATGCAACACCATCAATTACCAGCACTGGTAAAGATCTATTTTGAGAGCAAGAGATAAAGGATTGACAACATTAAATTCCCTGTACAATCAAATGGAATGACACTATCCAGTGCCACCCGTCGAGCACCGGAACAGTTCTTCTCCATGACGCTTGACAGCAAAATTGGAAGATGATGATGATGACTTTGCAGTATGATAAAACCACGACCAAATTAGTGTGTGTCACATGCCTGATACTGCATATATCTACTTCAACATCTGCTACAGTCTTCCGTCCGTTGAGTCATATATGGTTGGTATTTTAACCCAGTCAATTGGCATTTATGCACATAAAATAAATCCCTTTGACCTAGAAAGTCCTTATATGTCAGACATTTATGACAACTTCATTTAACCCAAATGATAAGCATCCGACATAAGGCATTACACTGAGCAGACCCACTTGTGTGCATCCTCCATGGGGGACCCCAAAGTGGAACTTGTGTGGAAGTCTAAGCGAGAGGCAACTAAACAGATCCAGAAATTAAGAAAGACATCGCAAAGCACACAAGAAGAACTGGAGATGGCGGAACAGGTGCAAAAGAAGAAAGTTCAGGATATCTAGGAAGGGATAATTGAGCTGAAGATCATGGCAGCAGTGGACATGGGGCAGAGAATGTTGTTCATACTCAACATTTGATTCTGTCAGTAATTGAGTATGGGTTGGGACTGCTCACAGTGCCAAAGAGTCAGCCAGTGAAACTAAAGCGCATATGGAATCAAGCTAGGCGGGGCGGGTGATACTGGGATGCACAAGGGACACACCTGTAGTGTGTATATAGCCTTATCCATGACTGCAGACAGGCTCAAAGTGCTGCAGGATAAATAATATCTGCGAGTGGCTGCAGATACGGAACATCCTCTTTACTACCTAAAACATGCCTAGCCCCAATTTCAGCTGAAGCGACCTAGGGGCCCACGCCAAGTTATAAAAATCCGCGACGATGAGGATACGAACAAATGACTGCCGACCCGAGAGGGAAGAGTGCTAGCCACTGCGTTACCGTTAACTCACACATATGGCTTATGATAGAGAACTTTCAAAAGACTTAGGAGGGAAAAGTTCTCCATAGACAGGCCATTGATAAGGTAACTAACGCTGATTGGTTGTTTCTTGACCTCTAGTGGCCTCTTACGATGTCAACATAAAGACGGTTGACTTAAAGATTTTATACAACACACACACACACACACACATATGCTGTATATAATGGTGAAATCTTATGGCTTTCAACTAGACCGTGTCAAATTGATGTGTTTCACGTGATTAGGCAATTTTGCAACACAGCGAAGACTATAGCCCGAACACAGGCCGGCTGTAACAGTTAGTACAACGTATCTGTTAGTGTAGACATTTTGTTTGGCCTTGCATTAAAAGTATTGCATTTATCATTTATGTTTTTATGCGGTTGCCGCTTAAAGTTTTAAAAACGTTAGTTGCACGTACTTTACAGGACACCGATATCAACCCCGGTATTTATGGCTGCTTGTGATATACTAGACATATTAGTCGTAGTTTGCCATGGCTTTCTGAAAAGCCGACGGCCCATACCAGAGCGATGCATTTCCAAATCGCCGGTGCTGATTTCGAACCTCGACACGTCATAACGGGGAACGATGAACGTGAGTAGATCACTATCCCTTAACCCACATGACCGATTATATGCGTGCGGGAAAAATAACTGGCAAGCTAGACAAACGAAAGAACGTTCCCGCCAAATTCTTTGTCAACGAACAGAAAACAAGAATATTTAGCTAGAAAACAACGGAGACCGAACGGGGGGGGGGGGGGGGGGGGGGAAAGCACACATACGCGCACGCACACACAAGAATACTTATGTAAAATGCAAAACTACCGCATGTTTATAATGTATACAATACATACATTTTTGTGACTTTCAGGAGATTAAGAACTGAATAGTCGCAACGCAAATTCGACTTTTTACAACAATGTGTCATCAAATAGCGGGTAATTTGTATAAAGTCGCTTTCATCCTAACCCGCGAGACAGAATCTCGAGATTTCGTCGGTTTACCTGCCTCATGAATATTCATGACCAGTTGCGTTGAGCACCAGCACTTAGAACATGAGGTGCTCTGCCCTCATCTACAGCACTTTACTTCATATGCCACATAACTCGGCAGTATGCACCTGACGAGATGCTGCGAAACACGCATGGCAAGACATCATGCAATATATTGTTTATGGAATTTAAATTCACTACGCGAATACTTTGTTTTGAAGCAGCGTTTAAATTCACTACGCGAATACTTTGTTTTGAAGCAGCGAAGAGTTCTAATACTAACTTGGTACTACAGTTAGTGCTCGACTTACGACCACGATCGGTTCTGACAGACCGGTCGTAACACGATTTGGTCGTAAGTTGAGTACGCTATGTGTACAGTAATGTGAAGTGATGTTATAAAAATATTTAAGTTAAATTAGATCATAAATTTCTTTTATTATTGTTATAAATCATAATTTTCAATGTTCATTTTGTGCCATTTGTATCATCTCTACACCATTTTGTTTCTTATTTTTACATCGTCAGGTTTAAGAAAACCACTGCATTAACTGTACATGTACAACTGGTTTAATATTTGCAAAACATACAAAATACAGGTGTGGAAAATACTATAGGAAACATTTTCCCAATCGCAAAACACATCAAATTGTCATTAACATCAGAATATATAAACATGTACGAAACATTTTATTGGCCACTGGTGCTTGGCTGCAGATCATGTCGTCATGTAAGGCAGCAGTTGGGGGTACCGGAGTTGGTTTTTTTCATAAACATGGTGAACTTTGTCTGAATTGTATGTTTCTTTTTTTCATCACAAATTTCACGATACGGACGAAACACATCGTGCGCCATCTGTTCAATCCTTGCAAATCGTTCGATGTTTGGGTCCATTGCTTCGAAATGTATAAGAAGTTTATTCAGTAAAGATAAACCTTCTGATACTCCCTTAGTGGTGAACTTTCTTTCTGGCTCATCCTCTTCTTTCTTGGCTTCTCTTCTTTCTTCTTCCGCCACTCTTTCTTCTTCCAGTTCGATTAACTCTTCATTTGTAAGTTCTCCAGATTCTTTGTCTTTGTGTTATTTCTTAGAAATTGATGACGCCGGCTAGCAGCATAGTATCATGCCTCCCTTTCCTGAGTTAACGACCGCCGATGATTGCAGACAACGCCGTTCGACTGATAATTGAGGCAGAAATAAATCTGAAATCTAATATGGCCAGTGATTGTGGTCGTAAAGTCGAATGGTCGTAAGTTGCATAGGTCGTAAGTCGATCAATACCTGTACTTGCAATCTGATTATGTGACCGCCTGGCCTTTCCTCGGAGAACTGAGTGACGACCAGATCCCCTGGTCACTCCCAGCGGTACCATTCTCTCCAGGCAATGATAGTGTATCTGTCCTTCCACACTGTACACGTGATCCTGACCAAATCTGCCTTAACGTGCACTAATATCTGATAACAGTATAACTAGAAAGGCCTTTGTCTGGCATAACACACGGAGAAGAGTAGATACAGAAATTAATAATATGAGGAGGAAATAGAAGCTACAATGGGACAGCTAAGGATAGGAGGGGGACAGCTAAGGATAGGAGGGGGACAACTAAGGATAGGAGGGGGACAACTAAGGATAGGAGGGGGACAGCTAAGGATAGGAGGGGGACAACTAAGGATAGGAGGGGGACAACTAAGGATAGGAGGGGGACAGCTAAGGATAGGAGGGGGACAGCTAAGGATAGGAGGGGGACAGCTAAGGATAGGAGGGGGACAGCTAAGGATAGGAGGGGGACAGCTAAGGATAGGAGGGGGACAGCTAAGGATAGGAGGGGGACAGCTAAGGATAGGAGGGGGACAGCTAAGGATAGGAGGGGGACAACTAAGGATAGGAGGGGGACAGCTAAGGATAGGAGGGGGACAGCTAAGGATAGGAGGGGGACAACTAAGGATAGGAGGGGGACAACTAAGGATAGGAGGGGGACAGCTAAGGATAGGAGGGGGACAGCTAAGGATAGGAGGGGGACAGCTAAGGATAGGAGGGGGACAACTAAGGATAGGAGGGGGACAACTAAGGATAGGAGGGGGACAACTAAGGATAGGAGGGGGACAGCTAAGGATAGGAGGGGGACAGCTAAGGATAGGAGGGGGACAACTAAGGATAGGAGGGGGACAACTAAGGATAGGAGGGGGACAGCTAAGGATAGGAGGGGGACAGCTAAGGATAGGAGGGGGACAGCTAAGGATAGGAGGGGGACAGCTAAGGATAGGAGGGGGACAGCTAAGGATAGGAGGGGGACAGCTAAGGATAGGAGGGGGACAGCTAAGGATAGGAGGGGGACAACTAAGGATAGGAGGGGGACAGCTAAGGATAGGAGGGGGACAGCTAAGGATAGGAGGGGGACAACTAAGGATAGGAGGGGGACAACTAAGGATAGGAGGGGGACAGCTAAGGATAGGAGGGGGACAGCTAAGGATAGGAGGGGGACAACTAAGGATAGGAGGGGGACAACTAAGGATAGGAGGGGGACAACTAAGGATAGGAGGGGGACAACTAAGGATAGGAGGGGGACAACTAAGGATAGGAGGGGGACAACTAAGGATAGGAGGGGGACAACTAAGGATAGGAGGGGGACAACTAAGGATAGGAGGGGGACAACTAAGGATAGGAGGGGGACAGCTAAGGATAGGAGGGGGACAGCTAAGGATAGGAGGGGGACAGCTAAGGATAGGAGGGGGACAGCTAAGGATAGGAGGGGGACAGCTAAGGATAGGAGGGGGACAACTAAGGATAGGAGGGGGACAACTAAGGATAGGAGGGGGACAACTAAGGATAGGAGGGGGACAACTAAGGATAGGAGGGGGACAACTAAGGATAGGAGGGGGACAACTAAGGATAGGAGGGGGACAACTAAGGATAGGAGGGGGACAACTAAGGATAGGAGGGGGACAACTAAGGATAGGAGGGGGACAACTAAGGATAGGAGGGGGACAACTAAGGATAGGAGGGGGACAACTAAGGATAGGAGGGGGACAACTAAGGATAGGAGGGGGACAACTAAGGATAGGAGGGGGACAACTAAGGATAGGAGGGGGACAACTAAGGATAGGAGGGGGACAACTAAGGATAGGAGGGGGACAACTAAGGATAGGAGGGGGACAGCTAAGGATAGGAGGGGGACAGCTAAGGATAGGAGGGGGACAGCTAAGGATAGGAGGGGGACAACTAAGGATAGGAGGGGGACAACTAAGGATAGGAGGGGGACAACTAAGGATAGGAGGGCGTATACCCAATGGAGGATAACTGAGTTAAATAAGACATTGAAATTTACAATGGATAGGTCGTAAGGTCACTGTGTTGGCAAAATTGTTTAAAAGAACCTACCCATGGTTAGTGACCACTATCCTGGGTGCAATGGGTCTGGAGGATGTCAAACTGACACAAATGCATATCAGATTCACTTACAGGAACATGGATGACAACAGATAGAAGACATATCACAGAGATCAAAACAAAACTATTTTATAAACTGAGAAACATCTGATGCAACAAATCCCTGTTATTGTAGGTTTGAGCAAGAATTCTTGCATATTACATAGAACCAGTTCTGACATAGAACCAGTTCTGACATAGAACCAGTTCTCACATAGAACCGGTTCTAACATATGGCTGGACAGTTTAACAAACAATGCTGAAAATTCCTTAGCCAAAATGAGTAATAACGTTTTGAAAGAGGCTAAGCCACCAAGACAACTTATTACAAACATCACAAAGATGCAGTCATCATTTATTGGCCACATCATTGAAACATATGACGACTGGAAACATTTGTGGGAGGAGAGATAGAAGAAGACAGTGACAGAATCAACGGAAGAAATAATTTTGTTTGGAAGAAATTTTCATACATCGCATATCATGTGGAAGTTGGTCTGCTCATTCTCCAGACCTAACTCCATTAGATTATTATCTATGGGATTTCTTGAAAGGAAATGTTCACAACAATAATGCACACACAATTGAGGACCTGAAAGAAGCAATCAGAATTACCTTTCAAGAAATAACAACAGACATGTTGCAGAAGGTTTTTGACAATATGAAGAGACATGTACAATCACGTCTTGAAACACATTCCAACACTTGTATAATGAATACTTCATTGGTACATACCAGCTTCTCCAAAATAGCGTTAGACCACAGCAGTGACTATTGTAACTAATTTAATGAATTGTTTAGCACATTTTTTTTTTAGATGATGTCATGTACTTCATTTTTCAAATTTGTTCTACATACAAAGTGTAGTGAGACTTTACAAATACCTGGTATAAATGAAAAATAATAGCCATGCCCAAACGAAACAAAAGATGTGTCAAAATTGCTGTAAAGACATATTTCTTATATATGGTTGGTTATATGTAAAATATTACAAAATTATAGCGACATCAAGACAAGAAAAGATACTGTAAAAGCTATTTGCCGTACAGACTTTCCTCTCATCACACGTTCTTTGAGATATTGAACCCAAATACTGGCCTCTCATCTCTGGTCGTTTAAGACTTTGTGCAACGATGACAAGGGCTTTTAACTATCTTCCCGACCTGACCCCTTGTCTGTTGCAGGAACCAAGGACAACATGTCTGGCACGAAGATTGAGGTCCCCACTGAAAACCCCCTGGGACCCTGCCCCGGGGTCATGTTTGGAGACCCCAAAGTCACAGCTTCCGCCATTATTGTTATTCAGGTATGTTTTCTGCCTGTCTACTTGTTTCTGTCCCCTGTTTGACTACATGGCTCTGAGACATGCATAACTTAGCGTGAGACATTTGACAACATGGCTCTGATACATGCATAACTTAGCGTGAGACATTTGACAACATGGCTCTGAGACATGCATAACTTAGTGTGAGACATTCGACAACATGGCTCTGATACATGCATAACTTAGCGTGAGACATTTGACAACATGGCTCTGATACATGCATAACTTAGCGTGAGACATTTGACAACATGGCTCTGAGACATGCATAACTTAGCGTGAGACATGCGACAACATGGCTCTGAGACAAGCATAACTTAGCGTGAGACATTTGACAACATGGCTCTGAGACAAGCATAACTTAGCGTGAGACATGCGACAACATCCTTCATGGCAGATCAGACTCTATCTAAGTTATAGAACAGCAACTTAGTAAAATATAGCACCTTAATATTGACACTACTATGATAGTATCTGCTAACACAGCCATACAGCACAACTGGTCTGATCAGTGTTTAAATAAGTCAGTCCGAATTCGAGGCTCATGTATCTGTTTCGTAACAAAATGGTTTTTACAAAGGTGGGGATGTTAACCCCACGCTTCAACCCCCAACCTGGGGGACCAGGGTGTTTCTCTTTGTCTGTTCTCTACCCTTTGACCTGTCCGGCTTGGGAGGCCCTGCTGGTAGCTACGCTACCGCCGGCATAGCTCTCAGGGTCATTGAGAAACTCAAGCTCTCCCACCACGACAAGGTGGAAACACCATTGGGGGATGCCAAGATCACCTCTAATAAATGGTGTTAAGACCACTTTTGCACCATAGTGGTATTAAGAGGATTACCAGGTTGTATCAGATTGTTACCCTATGGTTGTATCATGATTGTTACCATATGGCTGTATCATGTATTACCATATGATTGTTACGCTATGACTGCATCATGATTGTTACCCTGTGACTGTATCATGATTGTTACCCTATGGTTGTATCATGATTGTTACCCTATGGTTGTATCATGATTGTTACCCTATGGTTGTATCATGATTGTTACCCTGTGACTGTATCATGATTGTTACCCTATGGTTGTATCATGATAGTTACCATATGATTGTATCATGATTGTTATGCTATGACTGTATCATGATTGTTACCATATGGTTGTATCATGATTGTTACCCTATGACTGTATCATGATTGTTACCCTATGGTTGTATCATGATTGTTACCATATGGTTGTATCATGATTGTTACCATATGGTTGTATCATGATTGTTACCATATGGTTGTATCATGATTGTTACCATATGGTTGTATCATGATTGTTACCCCATGATTGTATCATGATTGTTACCTTATGACTGCATCATGATTGTTACCATATGGTTGTATCATGATTGTTACCCCATGATTGCATCATGATTGTTGCCCTCTGACTGCATCATGATTGTTACCATATGGTTGTATCATGATGGTTACCCCATGATTGCATCATGATTGTTACCCTATGACTGTATCATGATTCTTACCCTATGACTGTATCATGATGGTTACCCCATGATTGTATCACGATTGTTACCCTATGACTGTATCATGATT
Source organism: Cepaea hortensis (assembly GCA_963921405.1). Taxonomy (NCBI): domain Eukaryota; kingdom Metazoa; phylum Mollusca; class Gastropoda; order Stylommatophora; family Helicidae; genus Cepaea; species Cepaea hortensis. The sequence goes on along the minus strand of OY992894.1, from coordinate 85,644,636 downwards.
GTTACCCAATGACAGTATTCTGACTATGTTCAGTCTACGGCAGTATCATCATCATCATCAGGTTCACCATATGACAGTATCATCATCATGTTCACCATATCGCAGTACCATACTTATGTTTACCCTCTGGCACTTGTCACCATCAAGCTCATCCTGTGACAGTATCACAGTTACATTCATCCTATAGCAATCTCAGTTACGAGTTTACCTTCATATTACTTAACTTCAAATTCAACAGAAAGAAGACTGAGTACGGTTTTTGTATATGCAGGAATGGTGGGGTATGAACCAACAAATTCAGGACACAGCCCAGCTGATCGCAGAGAAGACCAATTTTGTCACTGTTGTGCCGGATCTCTACAGAGGCAAAGTGGCCATAGACCATGAGACTGCCGGCCACTATATCAAGGATTTGAACTGGGAAGGCGCTGTGCAAGATGTGGATGCCTTTGCCAGGTAGATTATGAACTTGGTGTTGAATAAATGTCAACATTATCATCATGTGCCGTACTGATAAGCGTAGGTGGTCATGTTTCGCCATCTCACACGATCACCAAAGTCGTGAATCGGTTCAGTGTTCTTGTCTTGACCATACCATGTGGCCAAGTCATCCAGGTATTTACTTCTCTGACTTCCTCTTGTTCTCTTCCCCTCAGTCTGGCCAGTTGTCACCAAGTTCTCCAATTTATTTCTTCTCATAACGTGTCCAAAAAATGTTGACTGTCTATGTCTACTTTCTCTAATCATTTTACAGTTGTCATTTGTTTCTTGAATAAATATAGGCATAAATATATATCATCATCATCATGTGCCTGGCAAATGGTTTAGGTGTTTATAGCTCTCAACTGATCTCAGTCCTTGGTGTTGTGGATCAACTCTCCTCATGTTGTTCCTCTTACAACTGTCTCAGTCTATCAGCATCATTTCTGTCTACCTGCCTCTTTTTCCATTGAGTTTTTTGTGTCAGTGATACTCCCAAATTCCCTAAATTTATGACATATTCCCTAGGTATACATCCCACATTCCCTAGATACTTCCCAAATTCCCGAAAATTATAACATATTCCCTAGATATACATCCCACATTCCCTAGATATTTCCCAAATTCCCTAAATTTATAACATATTCCCTAGATATACATCCCACATTCCCTAGATACTTCCCACATTGTCTAGATACATCCCACATTGTCTAGATACATCCCACATTGTCTAGATACATCACACATTGTCTAGATACATCACACATTGTCTAGATACATCACACATTGTCTAGATATATCCCACATTGTCTAGATACATCACACATCCCTTAGATACGCATCCCATAATCCCTAGATACACATCCCACCCTCCCTAAAGACATCACATAATCCAGTAGGTGCACCTCACATTTCAGAAGACAACCATGCACACCACAGCTGTAAAAGTCTATAGTGGCGTCACATGATACTCTGTACACTGTAATACTTTACAAATAATAATTCCACCTTTTACTATGTTCAGATACCTAAAGTCACAAGGAGTCAAGAAAGTTGGGGCCACAGGATTCTGCCTCGGTGGAGCTATAAGCATCGCAGTTGTTGCAGAGTTCAACAGTGTGGACGCAGCAGCCCCCTTCTACGGAATACCCAGCACCGGAATACCAAGTGCAGGCCTGAAGACGTACGACTACAGCAGAATCAAAGTCCCCATTCAGCTGCACTTTGGTGAGAAGGACGATGCCAAAGGGTTCTCCTCTCGGGAAGACTACGAACCATTCTATGCCAAGCTGAAGGAGTATGGTGTCCCTGCAGAGCTGTACACTTATGATGCTGGACATGCCTTCGCCAACAAAACATCCCCTGGTTTTAATAAGGAAGCTTATGAGCTCAGCTTTAGTCGGATTTTTGCTTTCTTTGAGAAGCATCGCATCTAAAGTAAATCAACTTTCCTGTAGGTTTCAATCAAAATTAATCTGGTATAGTCTTTTCTCTTCTACCCTATGATGTTCCTCACTGATTTGCAAACCAAGCCAATAGCAAACTAATCTCCCTTGGTGAAACCTCACTTCAAGAGAAACAATCATACACTTTGTAGGTAGTAATGTATACAATAACCGATAGAGATATTAAAATAAGAATACAAAAGGTAAGAGGCGCTTTTATAGCACTCAGAAATTTGTGGAGTAAAAATAAATAAATTAAACTCATCACGAAACTTGTATATCTAACTTCTTCTTTTGTTCTATTACATTTGTTGTGAAGTGCTGCAGAGAAAAGGCAAAAGTAATGTTCTGCGTTTCGCTTGTTTCGAGCCTGTACTAACATCATATTTGATTTCTTCAAATGTTTCTTTTACTCCATCTAGCCAAGTATTTCTGGGTCATCCCTCGCCTTGCATCCCGATGTTTTCATGTAGAACGTTCTAGCCACTGGTTGATCTTGTTCCATTCTAACTAAATGTCCGAACCATTTAATACTTTGGTATTCTATAAAGTCAGTATAGTTTTTACCTCTAGACTTGTTCTTAGTTTCTCTTATGCATCTCACCTCACGTGAGGTGGTTTTACATCTGTGTGTTTCCAGGTCTGTTCATGTTTGGCACTGGTAAAACAGCATTGGGATGAATAAAGCGTCCATCAGCTTCTATTCTGTCTGCATGTTGATATTTGGATTATTAGAATAGGTGCTATTTAATAATTGATGTTTGCTTTCTGTATTCTCCTTTCTATTTCTCTGTCTAGTCTTCTATCCTCTGTGAACACACTGATCAGATACTTGAACTCTCTAACTTGTTCTAATGATTTTCCATTTATATTGAACTGGTGTTCATCAAATTGTCATAAACCTTAGGGAAGGTTAACCTGGTCAACAAACGCCCACAGAAGTTGGATGTGTCGGCCTAAAGGAGCAGTATCGCAGCTCTGCTGTAAACAAGCAGTACGCAATCATATCTGAAAAAAGACTCAGGATGATCGCAGAAGAAGAAGAAGAATTGTCATAAACTCTTTTCTATGTTAATCTCAAAGTTCTGACAGCAATTGTCAAGGCAATTTATACGGTACTGGAGATCCACATTGTTCTCATACAGTAAACTCTGGTTGTCTCGTCATTTAAACTCTCTAGTTGTAGATTCACTTCTTTAGTTATCCATACAAGTGATGAACAAACATGGGTTCCCCAATTGATATAAACTGTCTTAGCCTCAAAAGGTTCTCCAATTGATATAAACTGTCTTAGTGACATCAAAGGATTCCCCAATTAATGTAAACTGTCTTTTTTAAAAGTCGCTTAAAAGTCGACTTCATTGCACCGGGGTTTTATCCCATATGGCTCTGTCTCTTTCCGCAGCGCGGAAAGTGTCGCACAAAGCACAAACTCTGTAGCTCTAGCGACGACCCACAGAAGTCTCCAAAAATTTCACTCTGTCCTAGTGGCCTCAAACTATTCCCCAATTGATATAAACTGTCTTAGTGGACTCAAAGGGTTCCCCAAGTGATATTTATGTGTAAAACACATCCTTATCTGACACCTGAAGTTACACGGAACCAGATCTGACACCTGAAGTTTCACGGAACCAGTTTGTTATGCCAACATTTCTTATTACTGAACATACACTCTTTTGATACATAACCCAGATGTTATTCAACAGCTGCCCAATTACACCGCATTCTTCAAAACCTTTCTGCAGCTTATTTTTTTTAACCAGTCAATGTTTTAGTTTTTCTTGATCTATGAAGGTCACACTTAGGTCGAACACAAATTCCAGTGAATCAAAAGGTGAGGAAAAGACACGGGCGATGGATGGGATACACACTGAGAACACCTGGGGACAACTGGACACTCCCTTGCCGGGAAGCCACGGGGCAACAGAAATATGGAGGGGGCCTATGCCTCAATTGGGGATACAAGGCAGCCGAAGAGATGCTGACATCTTAGTCTATATGCAGCAGGCTCTTTCTCTCCCCCTACTCCTCTCTCTCTCACCTTTTTCTCCCTCTTTCTATCACTCCTCCTCTCAATTCTCTCTCTCATTCTTTTTCACTCCTCCTCCCTGCCTCTCAATCGTTTCTCTAATTCATCTCTCCCCACCTCCCCCCCCCCCTCCCCCTCACTCTCTCACTAAACACTTTTGAGTTACGATATGTTGCACATGCCCTCCATGTCAAAACCTAACCGATAGGTTAAACATTGAACGTCCATCAAATTATGGTATTGAGAAAAGTAATTTACTGCAGCCGAGCTTATATGGGATTACCAACAAAAGCACACACACACAAAATATGATTAAGAACTTCGACGAATGAACAATACACATAGATAGAGGCGATTGTTTCGAGTGGAGTCTTTATCGATGGAACAACAAGAACAAAGCAATAAATAAATATTTTTAAAACGAACAACACAAATTAGCACTGCTCTAAAGGCTTATCCAATCCACGCCTCCTGGAACAAGACACTAAATTTTGTGTCCACTGGAGATTGAACCCAGACCATTGTATTGTTGAGTGAGTTCACTAGCCAATAGGCTGACACAGCACCACGTCTGAGTATATCATCCAAGTGAGCCCCAAATGGGGCAGTAGGAGACAGTTGAGACACCCAAGGGGTCAGTGTGATTTTGTCAAAACTGTCAACTGTCATTTGCTGCCAATGTAGTACCTTGCGGTGTATGGCAGCGGGGTCTTGAGCCTGAGGAATTAAGGCCACCTGGCTAGTGCAGTCGCCGCGAACTGTACAGGTTAAAGTTTTCTTCTGCATCTGCAGTAAAGATGAGAGGATCCTCTTTATTGCATCAGGTTTTTCCTCATTTGGCATGGCCTCTCGCCACAGAATGGCAAGTTACCTGCTAAAAGTATCCCAAAATGCACAAACTCTCAGGCTCCAGCAATGACGGCCTAGGGGTCCCCAAAATATCACATTCATGTTATCAATGATGCAGTCCAAAAACATACCCACAACCTTCAGATTGTGGGACACATGACTTGATCACCTCTCTCTCTCTCTCTCTCTCTCACACACACACACACACAACACCCCCCTTCCCACAGTAAACTAAATAAATATCAAGAGGTTATGTGTGGGCTAGAGGTGTGGTAGCAACGGGACAGGGGTCCAGAACAGTATATGAATCACTGTATTAAAATCAGGAGCGGAATTAAAAGTACTAACATCATCCTAGCTCCAGTCCAGAACAGTATATGAATCAATGTATTAAAATCAAGAGCGGAACTAAGAATATTAATGTCATCCCTAATCCCAGTCCAGAACAGTATAGGAACCACTGTATTCTTCTTCTTCTTCTTCGTTCATCCGGAGTTTTTTTTTTTCGGATGTGATTGCGTTGTGCCTGTTTACAGCAGAGCTGCGTTCTTGCGCCGTTAGGCCGACACATCCGACTTCTGCGGGCATTTGTTGACCGGGTTAACCTTCCCGGGGGAACCACTGTATTAAAATCAGGAGTGGAACTAAAAGTACTCAAGTTAAGAGGGCCGACTTCATAGCACTAAGTTTTCCCTCATCTGGGGCAGTCTCTCTCTACAAAATGGCAAACCACTTGCTGAGGACATCACACAAAGCACAGGAGTCTCTGGAAAAAGTGCACTTGTGGTCTAAAAGATGCAGTCCTGGAAACGAACCCATGATCTTGAGAAAACAAGGCAGACAGTTTAACCACTTCACCACAGAGCTAACATAGTGTACCAACACAGTAGTGCAGATTTGGTATAAGTTGAGACAGATGTTTCTTTCATTCTGGCTATACTGACTATACCAGCGTCATAGCATGAAGTACCAGCAATTTTTCAGGGAAGGGAAATCTGTAAGGAGGAGAGAGAACTTGCCACCACAATTAATAATGCTATAATCTAACTACACGACATTCTATTACTGGGCATCTTTACAATACCATCCTGAGTTGATGTGTTTACAGTACAGTTGTTCTGAATAAATATATGAATCAGTAGGTATGCTGTACAACTTTGGTGTACAGCCATGAGTCAGTAGGTTTATGGTACATCTGTGGTGTACAGCCATGAGTCAGTAGGTTTATGGTACATCTGTGGTGTACAGCCATGTGTCAGTAGGTTTACGGTACATCTGTGGTGTACAGTCATATGTCAGTAGGTTTACGGTACATCTGTGGTGTACAGCCATGAGTCAGTAGGTTTATGGTACATCTGTGGTGTACAGCCATGATTCAGTAGGTTTACGGTACATCTGTGGTGTACAGCCATGAGTCAGTAGGTTTATGGTACATCTGTGGTGTACAGCCATGATTCAGTAGGTTTATGGTACATCTGTGGTGTACAGCCATGATTCAGTAGGTTTACGGTACATCTGTGGTGTACAGCCATGAGTCAGTAGGTTTATGGTACAACTGTTGTGTACAGCCATGATTCAGTAGGTTTATGGTACATCTGTGGTGTACAGCCATGATTCAGTAGGTTTACGGTACATCTGTGGTGTACAGCCATGAGTCAGTAGGTTTATGGTACAACTGTTGTGTACAGTCATGATTCAGTAGGTTTATGGTACATCTGTGGTGTACAGCCATGATTCAGTAGGTTTATGGTACATCTGTGGTGTACAGCCATGATTCAGTAGGTTTACGGTACATCTGTGGTGTACAGCCATGAGTCAGTAGGTTTATGGTACATCTGTGGTGTACAGCCATGATTCAGTAGGTTTATGGTACATCTGTGGTCTACAGCCATGTATCAATAGATTTATGGTACAACTGTTGTGTACAGTCATGAGTGGGTAGATTTAAGGTACAAACTGTGACGTGCAGTCACGAGTCATGTTTATGAAACAAATGTTGTGTACAGTCATGAGTCAGTATCAGGAGTTATAGCCAAATTTACCAACATTTTTCAATGAGTCTTCAAGGTTTTCTCACTATTCCAAGGTTTGTGCCCCGCTTCTGTTGCGTTTGGTACATGTGCACATGCACTTGTACATAATTGTGTATGTTTATAAACAGGCGCACAACAACACACATGAGGCACTATAATACTTGAAGGTTGGCACGGCTGAGAGGTTTAGTACACTTAAAATTTTTCTGCTGGTAGTGGTGCAGTGGGTTAATTTCACATGCAAGTCAGTTTGGACTTCAATATTTACCTCATATTCTTGGTTTAAAGACATTAATTACAAGGACCTCAGAAGTTGGAGTGGGTTCATTTCACAGACACATCAGTTTGGACTTCATTATTTACCTCATATTCTTGGTTTTGAGACGTTAATTACAAGGACCTCAGAAGATGGAGTGGGTTCACCTGACAGAGAGGGCAAGGGACACTGGTAAAAGGGAAAGCTGCCCCATAAGCAAAAATCAGTCCAGTGCACATACTAGTAGTATCATATGTCTGGACTATGCACAAATTCAAAGTGAGCGAGCAAGAAAAAGTAAAAACTCATACATTCTATATTAAAGGCAAAACCACAACTAATGTTTACAATTGACCACATTCTGCAGATTTGTTCAAAAAATGTATTTTAAGTTGCACGTCCTTCACAGGACGTAGCAGTCAACCCCAGTATTTTCGCTGTTCGTGGTTCCTGGGCAAACTTTACATTCAGTAGTTTGCCATTGCTTTCTGAACGACCGGCTCCTATACTTTTTTGAAAAAATCAGCACCGCTGTGTTTTGAACCCAGGTATGTGGGCTCACAAACCGCGTTCGCAAGCCTTAGCCACAGAGACCGGTGATTTGTTCAAACAGCACCAAAAATATTTATAAATATATTTCCTCCCCGATATGCATGCTTACCTAAGATATACACAGAAGTTATTCAAACACACAAGCGAGAGAGAGAGAGAGAGAGAGAGAGAGAGAGAGAGAGAGAGAGAGAGAGAGAGAGAGAGAGAGAGAGAGAGAGAGAGAGAGAGAGGAGAAGAGAGGGAGAGAATAGAGAAACAGCAGGAGAGAATAGAGAAACAGCAGAAGAGAATAGAGAGTCACTATCATAAAACATCACATTTATACTAAACAGAAGTGGAGTGGTAATTTTTCTTCCACACTCCATTCACCACCTAACCTACCGCCCCACCAGACAACAACCACAAAGACTTACCTTAAGGCTCCCCGTCTGATGAGCTTCACCACCGTGTCAGGCTGAAGTTCGGACACACCCAAGACTCTACCAAACCTGGCATCCCACCGCTCCCCGCCACCATGAACACTGCACATTTTTTCACCTGGGTGAAAATTGATATTGTCGTACAGATGCTGTCATGACAAACAGGTGTATATATATATATATATATATATATATATATATATATATATATATATATATATATATATATATATATAACTATATTGGAACAACCATAACAGAGTTAATAAAAAGTTCCACAAGCTGTCATGACAATAACTTTTAAACAGGTGAATTACTGCAACTATCTTGAAACAACCATAACAGAGTTGATTGCATGTCCTTTACAGGGTGTCGCAGCCAACCCTAGCATTTTTTGGCTGTTAGTGATTTCCAGGCAAGTTTAAGTTCAGTAGTTTGCCATTGTTTTCTGAACGACCAGCACTCATACCCTTGTATGAAAATTAGCGCAAGGTGGTCTGCTTTCAAATCGCCTGCAACTGTGTTTCAAACGAAGTGTGCGGGATTGTGAATTGCGTATTAATAACCCCTTTACCGCAGCACCATCTGCAACCATCATAAGATCAGATAAAAGTTACCTTGTAGGCATTAGAACAAACAAGAATCACAATGGCAAAAGAAGCCATTGCTAGATAGTAAAACATACTCACCAATAAAAAGCTATCAATTGCAAAGGCCAAAAAGATTGTTAAGTGCAATATAGAACTTATACAATCAGGTATACGGACAATAAGGAGATGAGAAGAGAAACATAAAATGGCATCAGAAATGTAGTTGATGGTTTGTAGTTTGTTCCATGTGCGATGCTCTCCACAAAGTGGCGTGCCATTCTGCGGAGGGTGGTTAATCCAAGTGGGATAAAACTTGTTGCAATGAAGTCAAGCCTCTCAACTTTAACCTCCCAGAGGATTCATTACCAACCAGGAACACACAAAACAGATAGTTGAGAAGTGACATGATCGCCTGTGCTGTGCATGATAATGATGAACTTACTCATTGCTATAGACTAGTAAAAAGACCAACCTTCAGAAAGAACTGGTGGCATGGAGTCATGCATGAGTTGTTTGCCCATCTGGTCACATGCTGAGTCAATCGGCAAGGATTTCATCAAGGTTGAGACCAGGGACTGGACTTTCTCCGTAAATGACTGCCTCTCTGGAAGATCCTGCTATTCAAGAGTAGTAGTAAAGAAAAGCATTTTAACATGCTGCTAAGACATCTTGGTTGCTAAACATGATAGGTAAACATGGCCCTCATACCACACACTACCTACGAGGCATGAAGTGTTAGTATGCCTTCACATATTTTAAGAATCTATCCACTGATAGACATCAAACGCTTTGAATGTTTAAGATGTATTCAGCCACAACAAGGATACAGATAAGTAACCTTTATAGTTTCATGTAGTGTTTATCATGTAATGTGGGTTTGTGTGTGTTCTGTGCTGACGAAGGCTTTAGCCATAACGTCCATTTTGTTTCTTGTAATCGTGTTCTAGTAAAGCTCACAATCTACTTCTCGTTTTCTGGTGATTCATTCAGTGTAAATATTCTAAGCCATGACATATGAGGTGGGGTACCCAGTTCCCACCCACATTACCCTTCCTTCCCCAGGCAATTCTCAGAAAATTGCCTGGTACCGAACGAAAGAACAAACAAACGAAAATCTTTATTTTCAAAGGGTTTAGAATTACCGATGTTTATGAGCTTGAGTCAACCTTAGAGCCATACAGTTTGGAAAAAATAATCCTGCTGGGAACTGAATCTTGACCATATCTTGACAGGCAGACGAGCTAACTACTAAGCCGTTATGACTCCCAAGATACAACTTGATAGAAAATATCACATCTCATCTTTTTTGCTCTTGTACCTTCCGGTGTCTAGATAAAGAATAAACAGTGGGAGAGTGCCGCTATATGGGCTTCATATATCGAAGCTTCCCATGGACTTTATTCCCTCTGTCCATCTGCTCAAAGAACAAGAAAGAAGTTCACAATTATCACTTTGCTTTACACTCCATACAATCAATAACTTGATCTCCATGCGCCTTCCTCAAGGAGGCCACACGGCTGAGAGATATGGTGCCTGCCAAGACTTAGGCGATTCCAGGTTGAATCTCACATCCCCCACGTGTTTTACCTTGGTCTGTAGGAGGGCCATCACAGAACTTCTCTCACATTACAGTCTGCAGAAAAGTTGCTCTGCTTCATGTTCTCCCACCTCATGCATTTTCATGCATGGATGTCTTTAATGTCCTGTCTCCATTTTCGTGTTGGTCGACCCATGCCTGTCCATCAAGAACCATGTCTTCCAACATTATCCTTTCCAGATGTCTGCAACGTTTAATGTGGCCAAAGTATTTCACATTCTGAGACATCATGCTGATTATGAGCCTGTATTTAATGCTCATGTCTTGAATGCCAGTATTTTTCTTCTTCTTGATCCACAGAATTCTAAGAACTTTTCTATCATAGTTAAGTTCAAAGAAACAATTTTCTTTGTTAGTGATTGTAAAATGGTTCACGATTCACATGTGTGTGTGGCCACAGGAAAGATGCATGTTCTCAACAATTGTATTTTAATTTCTTTGCTGGTGTTGTCCCATAAGTTAGCAACAGATAAAAGAAGTCACGTCTGCAGCAGGATATAACAGGAAATAAAAACAGTTAGGCTTGTGTAACTCCTGCCAGAAAGTGACAGATAATAAATACAGTCACAGGTACATACATACCTGACAATGACCTCCGCTACAGTAAACATAAATCACAGGGGATTTACATTTGCTGTAGTGGAGTTTGTTGGAAGGTATGTGTTTCTTCTTCTTCCTCCTCTTCTTCTTCTTCTGCATTCGTCCGAAATGTTGTTTTGGATGTAATTGAGCTGTGCCTGTTTACAACTGAGTTGCGATATATGCACATTTTGGCCTTTACATTCGACTTCTTCAGGCATTTGTTGAACGATTTAACCTTCCCATGTGTTTTTGTAAGATGTTCAACTCTCACTGTTGTGGTGTCTTCTTCTTTGCGTTCATCCGGGGTGTTTTTTCAGATGTGATTGCGGTGTGTCTCGTTAGGCACCCTTGGGTCGAACCCTTAGGCTAACACATCCGACTTTTAGCGTGCATTTTTGACCAGGTTAGAATTCCTGGGAGACTCACTTTTGTGGTACCGTCCACCTCCCAGCTAGTCAAGTTGGAACAGTTGAAGACTACACGTTCATTCCTCAAATGAAGGCAGGGACAGTCCATAGGATTTTCCGCCATCCTGGGTGGCTTCCATAATTGCAGAGCCGACACATAACGCTCTGGTGCTGGGCTCACCGAGGGAATCGTCACGTCCTGCTCATGGCTGCTTTAATTCCTCACTTCAATATATTGGGCATTTCGATCGCCCCGGGCCGTTCCTGAACAAACCAGACAGGTCTGCAGACGGTATCCACTCAGCGAGTTTTCGGACATGTGCTGGTCCTTGTGCCCGTCAGAGCTGTTCCAGGCACGGCGGACATTCGGAAACTACCTAGTCAGAGCTGTTCCGAACAAGAGCGGCATTCGGAAACTAGGTAGTCAGAGCTGTTCCTAGCACGAGAGACATTCGGACGAGACATTTCACTCGGACGTAAATGCATAGTGCCAATTTTTAGTTTGCCACCCGTAGGAGGGCACTTCCGACTTCAGCGGGCATTTTTAATGAGGTTAGCCTTCCTCCTGTTGTGGTGTTATCTCCATCCCAGCTGGTCCATTTAGAACATCTGAAGACATCCTGGTCAGTCCTCAAGGGAAGGCAGACCATAGGCATTCAACGCCATCCAAGGAGGCTTCCATAATTGCACAGCTGACACATAGCGATCTGGCCTGTGTTTAGTATCTCTCACTCTTTGACAGGAGTTACGCATACCAAACTATTTATATTCCATAAAATCTTAATGCTTTTTAACCTCGGCATTGCCACAGCCAGTCTACGTGTGAAGTCTTATGAATAGTTGCCACTGTTGCTGATTTCAGATCTAAGGTAATCACAGTTTATGTTTTCGTTGTTGACTGCAATGTTAGATTGGCATGTTACACCTGGCATAAGAGACAGCTGGCATGGGAGACACCTGGCATAAGAGAGAAACTCAAACTCTCCAGAATGTTCAACACCTGGCAAGAACCAGATGGGAAGCAGTGGCTAGCTGCTCGCCTGCCAACCCAATGGTCACGGGTTCGATCCCCATCAGGACAGATTCAAATTTCTCAAACTGACCAGGGCTGCCAGTTTGACCTAGCCTAAATTGGGTCCCAGAAAATGTCTTGGGAAGAGAAGATGACGATTGGTCTAAAAATATATACACTTAGCACCATATACCCAATGTACCTTAAGGTGTATACAAGGCTCCTTTACTTTCCATGTTTCCTCAAAATTAAGACCCAACCCTAAACTAAGCCCTAGCACCATTTTCACGATGCTTTTAATATAAGACCCGCCACTAAAATAAGCCCTAGCACGATTTTCAGGATGTTTTTAATCCTAAAATAAGCTCTACTTAAGATCATCAGCTAGAATGAAGTTATTATATGCGCACTTGCATTCAAGTATTTTGTTGATGGCATCGACTTTTCTAAATACCAACTCTCCAACATGATTGCCATTAAACTGTAGTGTTTTTGGGCCTAGAATCTGAAATGACAATTGATCAGATGGAATTTGTGATTTGGAGAGTTATGATGATGTTCCAGAAGAAGATGACATGACTGTATTTGAATAAATGTTGAATGATTTTTTTACATGAATAAATGTAGACTTCTGAATCTGAAAAAAAAATCTCCTGAAAAGAAGCCCCAGTGCATTTTTTAAGCTAAAATTAATGTAAGACCTGATCTTATTTTCGAAGAAACACAGTACTTAGGAACCAGAAGATAATGAAAGCAGTTGCCTTCTGTCTGCCAGTAGACAGTCAAAGACCAAGTCATTTCTTAAGATCAGACTTACCTTTTCTAAATGTACAACTCCCATGTAGTTGAGGAAATTTCTTGGCAAGCCTTCTCTGAACTCTGAACTTTCATCCATGGCCAACTGGCAGGCAGCAGGAAGTAACTGGCAAGTTAAAAATGTGGATTCAGTAACTGACCAAAGCAATGAATTAATCATTATACCAAAACATTGAATTAACATGCAGGAAAGACGACTTAATTTTTTAAAACAAAGCAATTAATTCAATATTTTGATATACAAGGGGGCTTCAAATGAAAACCTTAAATTTTTTTCTTTTGTGATTATATTCTGAAAAGTAAAGAACAAATGTATCATGTTTTGATGTAGTCACCACTGCGTTCCATGCAAGTCCTCCAATATCAATAAAGTGCTTGGATTAATGTAGAAACAAAATGATCCTGGTCGCGTATGTAACCACTCTGGTGTCACAACTCGGTGAACCAAACCTGGTCGTGAACAGTCTGTCACAGAAGTCACGCCATTTTGAAACTTCCTACTTCACTCACACACTTGTTGGACTGACAGGCGCACATCGCCATACTGGACCTTCATTCACCCATTAATTTCTATAGGTTTCACCTCTTCACTGATCAAAAACGGAAAAACAGAATACTGCTCCTCTTTAGTGCATGTCAAAAGTGGGACGGCCATCTTTAAACTGTTCTGAGGACATCACCATGTTCGTCTGCACTGTGATGCCACATGCTTAACACTCTTAACAACAATATTGACAGGTTAAAAGACAATGGCATGGTTATTGTAATTTCTATCACACTTTTAAGGTTTTAATTTGAAGCCCTCTCGTATAAATGCAATGTTTTGTTAAAATAACAAAGCCATCTTTTCTGTATATTAATTCACTGTCTGAATTATTTCAGTAAATTAATTAATACAGGGAGCCTCGGTTGTGAAGTCACAAGATGCTCGCCTGAAAAGCTCAAATCTGCGTTGGTACAGATTTGTAAATTTGACCTGGGCTACCAGGTCAAGGCCGTCTATTATAGGCACCAGGATATGTCATGGGATGTAGAGGCAGCCGGCACGGTCCTGGCCATGTCACCCATCGAGTGCCGAGTGCTCTATACAACTGTGTAGCACCATATACCTAATGCACTGACGGAGTGTAAAGGAGGTGTGGACTTGTCTATTTGACCACGTCGCCCATCGAGTCCCGAGTGGTCTGTATAACTATGTGACTGGCGACATACACCAATGCACTGAAGGAGTGTAAAAAAAGTCCTGGACTTGTCTATTTGACCACGAAGTCATTTTTTCTGTCAATGTTTTAATTTATTCAATGAAATAATTAATATACAAAACTAATGGATCAAATACTTCATCAAATCCACATATTACGTACTTCACCACAGCAATATATTAAGTTCTTCATCAAAGCAATGTCTTAAGTACTTCATCAAAGCAATGTATTCAGCAATTCACCATAGAAATGTATAATTGAGTACTTCACCACAGCAATGTATTATTGAGCACTTCACCACAGCAATGAATTGAAGTGGCGAAGTGGTCAAGCTATTGACTCACGCTCCGAAGGTTGTGGGTTTGATTCAGAGCAGCGTCCTTCAGTTCACGAGTGAAATTTTATTTCCCCATATTTGTATATAAACACACATTCAACAACAAACCTCCCCATGTGTACATAAACACATCTTCAGCAACAAAATTTACCCATGTGTGTACACTCACCTTCAACATCAAATCGCCCCATGTATTCAGCTGGTAACAAGAGACTGTTATATGCAGCGAATGCTCATCTGTGGCATTTCCCTGTGGGAGACAAGACACACACACATATACATAACAGCAACAACACACGCACACAAACTGTATTTACAATAAAACACTTATACTGGTCAGTATAGCTGAATGAATAAATGCTCTCGTTCTTAAACTTCAGGAGTCCTTATGCCAAGGTAGCGCGTTCAAAACTTACACTGGTCAATCAATCATTCAGGTGCTGTCTCCACAATGAAGGTTGCTGTCAGACTGATGTTCATCCGACAATATTTGTCAGTTGGACTAAAATGTTAACTTCTTGACCTTGACTTGGGGATGTAAATTACAAGTACCTCAGAAGTCAGAGTGGGTTTGCCTGATTGTGAAGGACACTGGTAATAGGGTAAGCTAATCCACACGCAAACATCAGCCCAGTGCACGAGAAGTAGTAGCACGTGTATGAAGTACGATTGAGTTTAAAGTCTTTTTTTTTTTTAAGTTGCATATCCTTTACAGGACATTGCAGTCAATACCAGCATTTTACTGCCGTTGTTGATGTCTTGGCAAGTTTTTACGTTCAGTAATTTGCCACTGCTTTCTGAATGACCGGCTCCCATATCAACACGTTAAAACCAGCGAGACACGGCCTGCTGCCAAACTGCAGTGTTTTGAATGCGGTTAAGCAACATTACAAATCGCGTCTGCAACGCCATCGCCATGGAGACCCGGAGAGTACAAAGTCATAGAGCGCAAATAAAAAAAAAAAACAATCATGCAAACATAAATAAACACTTCTAGCTGGTATGTGTTACTAAGAACAGAAGTCCATCTTGCGGGGATTTCTCACTTGTCCTTAGCAGATATGAAAGGGTATTATTCCGGTTGTTGATATAGCAGCTGTTTGTATGTAGGTAAATTGGTAGGTACTTTGGTAGGTACAGACATAGATAGAGGCAGATGAGTAGGAAGGTGGGTAGGTAGGTTGTAGATAGAAAGGTGGGTAGGTAGGTTGTAGATAGAAAGGTTAGTATGTAGATAGGTAGGAAAGTAGGTAGGTAGGTAGGTAATAATTAGGTAAATGTGTAAGCAGGTAGAGAGTTAAGATAGATAGGAAGGTAGATAATATAAGGGTGGGTAGGCAGATAAGTAAGTAAGTAGCCCCGCCAACTAGCGTAATACTCTTGTCTCTCCACAGATCTCACTTCTTGTTGTTCCTTATCAACTCTGTCAATATTTTCTAATATCTCTCTTCTCATGATATAACCAATGAACACTGTTTGTCTATTTCATATATTGCATATAATATTCTAAGTTTATTAACTTCTTTCAGGTAATCATGGCTAGTTACTTGCAAGTTCAAGGTTTTTGCAATAGCATGCTTACATATACTGGCACATTACCATCGTGACAGACAATAGATGTAAAATGGAATTGTACATCTCTATAACACAAAGCCTGGGCCGAATTTAGAGAGCATGTGTTGCCAATGCAGCATGATCACTCTCTCAGCCTGTCTAGTTTACTCCACAGGAAAGGTAACACCCATACATCTAGAATAAGACAGGCTGCAGAAGCTGCCAGATCAGCAAAGCAATAATGAAAATGTCCGCTTGTTGGAGCGTTGATCCTAGACCAGTTGCCAACCAAGGCTTAGGTCCTGGTCTGCCCTGCCATGACATTGTCTTATGCATACAAAAATGAGACAATAACACTTCACAAGTTCCAGCTACTACCTGGTGTATTGTTCCTCTAGGAAAATACAACAAATCTCCAGCTTCTAACACTGTGTCCAGAATTGGTTCTCCAACTTCGGACTGGGAAAAGTTTTCTGCCGAGGAGAAAGCACAATTTTATTATCACAATAAGTGACTAGCCACAAAATGTAATAAATCTGTTCTACAATGTTCCTAACACATCTTCAGTATATTACATGGCAAACCACCACCACCATCAACATCTCCATCATTATCATCATCTCCATCATTAACATCATCACCACCATCATCATCTCCATCACCATCTCCATCATCAACTCCATCACCATCGCTATCATCTCCATCACCATCATCCATTCATCATGTGCCATGCCGATAAGCATGGGCGGTCATGTACTGCCATGTCACTCGATCACCAGAGTCGTGGATCAGCTCTGTGTTCCTGTCTCGACCATTGACCATCATCATCATCTCCATCACCATCTCCATCATCATCATCTCCACAGATTTTGGTCCTTGGTGTTCTGGACCAATCCCACTGACTATATTCCCTCATGCCAACATCCCAGCCCATGCAGCATCATGTCTCTCTGTCTGCCTCTGCCACCGCAATGATCTGTCCAGTCGTCACATGATGCTTTCCAATGCCTCTTTACATGACCAAATAAAACTGTGACTCCCTCTTACAACTCTAACTCCGCACGGTCAACCACCACAAAACTAATTATAATGATGGTTTCACGGCAGATATGCTGTAGGTGAGTGAAGTGTATCGCCTTGTACATCATTGCACAATAAGGTGTGCTGACCAATTCCCCTTCCTTCCCAATCAAGTTCCAGAAAATTCTGAAAATTAACTGATACCCATTATGTGCCTGCTCCATGGCGATGGAGTTATGGACACAGTTTGTGATCCCGCATACCCATGTTCGAAACACAGCTGTGCATGATTTGGCAGCAGACCGTATTGCGTTGGTTTTGTACGACATGGTATGGGTGCCGGTCGTTCAGAAAGCAATGGCAAACTACTGAACGTAAACTTGCCAAGACATCAACAACAGCAAAAACTGATGGGGTTGACTGCAATGTCCTGTAATGGATATGCAACTAACTTATCTTCCCCAAGTACAGCCAGCTATGAAGGCAATACTGGCCTAGTAAGATGGCAACTAAAACTTCCCCAAGTACAGCCAGCTATGAAGGCAATACTGGCCTAGTAAGATGGCACTGCCTTCAAAGCTGATAGAACAAAAGAGGGGCTAAAAAACAATGAACTGTCGCTATATTAAGAGAATGAAGGTGAGCATGGCCGAATGGATAGGAACGTGCGTTCTTAAACATCTGGTGTGCTGATGCTGAAGTAAGGAGTTCAAGCACTACACCAGTTGAACTAAAATGTTGACTTCTCATCGTTGTCTTGCAGACATAAATTACAAGTACCTCAAAGTCGGAGTGGGTTCACCTGATGGCGCGGGACACTGGTAATAGTGAAAGCAAATCCACATGCAAAATTCAGTCCAGTATTATTAGAAGTAGCGTGTGTGGACTTTGCTTGAGTTCAAAGAGAGAGAGTCACAAACAAACATTTTTAATGAGAACTTGTCTCGGTGTAAACATACAAGAATGATCACAACATGAAGAACAGGTGCCATCGCCATCATCTTAATGTAGAGGTCCTTCGCAGAATGTCACTTTTATCATGGACAACCCGTTCATTCCATTCACTGATAGTCATCAAACACGCTGGGTTGGTCATGTAAGACATATTCAACTATACAAGGATACAGATAAATAACCTTAATATTTTCATTTAGTGTTTTTCAAGTAATGTCGGTTTGTGTTTGTTTGTTCTGGGCTGATGAAGGCTTTAGCCGCAACATCCATTTTGTTTCTTGTAATCGTGTTCTAGTAAAGCTCACAATCTACTTCTCGTTTTTTGGTGATTCATTCATTGCACTTTTATCAAAGCATGCCAAACCGATGTTCAACCCTTTATAAGTTTTCCCTGCCTCATGCATTTTCATGTCCAAAGTGTCTTTAATGTCCTGTGTCCATCTCTCTGCTGGATGACCCCTGCTACTTATATGCCCAAGGTGTCTTCAACATCCTGTGTCCATCTCTCTGCATTCACACGGAGTGTTTTTTCAGATGTAATTGCATTGTGCCTGTTTAATTGCGCTGTTCAGCCGACACGTCCGACTTCTATTGCATTTGTTGACCGGGTTAACCTTTCCGGGTTTTCAGTGTCCCAGACATGATGCTGTTTATGAGCCAGCTTTTTGTTTTTTTTGATGATTAGATTCTGTTGAATGCCACTATTTTTTTTAATGATCAGATTCTGCTGAATGTCACTATTTTTTATTTTTATTTTTGATGATCAGATTCTGTTGAATGTCATTATTTTTTAAATGATCAGATTCTGTTGAATGTCACTAATTTTTCTTTAATAATCAGATTCTGCTGAATGTCACAATTTTTTTGATGATTAGATTCTGTTGAATGCCACTATTTTTTTTAACGATCAGATTCTGCTGAATGTCACTATTTTTTTTATATTTTTTTTGATGATCAGATTCTGTTAAATGTCACTATTTTTTAAATGATCAGATTCTGTTGAATGTCACTAATTTTTCTTTAATGATCAGATTCTGCTGAATGTCACTATTTTTTAATGATCAGATTCTGTTGAATATCACTATTATTATTTTTTTATGATCAGATTCTGATGAATGTCACTTTTTTAAAATTTATGATCAGATTCTGTTGAATGTCACTATTTTTTAATGATCAGATTCTGTTGAATGACACTATTTCTTTTAATGCTCAGATTCTGCTGAATGTCACTTTTTTTTCATGATCAGATTCTGTTCAATGTCACTATTTTTTGATGATCAGATTCTGTTGAATGTCACTATTTTTGGTGATCAGATTCTGTTGAATGTCACTATCTTTTTTTAATGATTAGATATTGTTGAATGTCACTATTTTTTTTTTTTTTTTTTTTTTTTGATGATCAGATTCTGTTGAATGTCACTATTTTTCTTCTTGGTCTTTTTTAAGTTCAAAAGTCTGAGGACAACATAATACAAAGAAGCCACATTTACGTACCACTGGAAAATCTTGGCAAGACTTCGTCTTCAGTTCTGCAAATAGTATGTAGACAAGATAGTACAAAATATTTAATTTATGTAGATACTGAGTTGCTTATTTAAATATGTTAAGCAGTTATATCAGAAGATGATATATTATTTCACAAGTTATTTCAGTAAGTGAAAGGTTATTTTTGTAGACAGAAAATTCTGCAGACATTAAGTTATTTCAGTGTCTGCATGGCCGAATGGAATGGAGCGCTTGTTCTTAAACCTCTAATGCTGATGCCGAGGGTTCAATCCCTACACCGGTCAGTAGGACTAAAATGTTGACTTCTCTTCCTTGACTTGGGGACGTAAATTACAAATATCTCAGAAGTCAGAGTGGGTTCACCTGATGGTGAGGACACTGGTAAAAGGGACAGCTAATCTACACACAAAAATAAGTCCTGTGCACTCCTTAGTAGTGGCACATGTATGGACTATGTTTGAGTTCAAAGCGAGCGGACGAAGAAAATAAAAGTTAATATTCAAAGTTTGATGCCAGATTTAATTTATTTTTAATTCCATAAATTTCCTACTGTGATGTGAGCTCTTCTAACCTTTTGTAGTTAGGCATCAGCACACCGGAAGTTTAAGAACAAGTGCTCTTATCCATCCGGCCATGTTGACCTAATTTTTTTTTTGCATATCCTATTTACAGGACATCGCTGTCAACACCAGCATTTTACTGCTGTTGTTGATGTCTTAGCTAATTTACGTTCAGTTGTTTGCCATTGCTTTCTGAATGGCCGACTCCCATACCAACTCGTTAAAACCCAGTGCAACCCGGTCTGCTGCCAAATTGGGCGCAGCTTGCGAATCGCATCCGTAAGCCCTTCGCCATGGAGAACAGCTGTTGATCTAGTATTCATTATAAATCAGTACTGCTGTATGGATCAAAAACAGCAGCATCATCATCATCAAGTGCCATGCCAACTGGCATAGGCGTTCATGTCTCTCCACAGATCTCGGT
Organism: Cepaea hortensis; assembly: GCA_963921405.1. NCBI lineage: Eukaryota > Metazoa > Mollusca > Gastropoda > Stylommatophora > Helicidae > Cepaea > Cepaea hortensis. The sequence continues at coordinate 85,624,012 of OY992894.1, read as the reverse complement.
CGTTGGTGTTCTGGATCAACTCTGCTGCTGATATTCCTCCATGCCACCGTCTAAATCCATCCAGCATCATTTTTCTTGGTCTGCCTCTGCCTCTCTTCCCCTCGATCTTTCCAGTTGTCACGATGTTCTCCAATGTCTCTCTTCTCATCACATAACCATTTGTCCCTTTCTTATATGATGTTCTAGTTTCATTAGCCTATTTCAGACAGTCATTGTTAGTTACTCTGGCAGTCCAAGGAATTTGCAATATTCGTCTCAGGAACCACATCTCTGTTGCCTCCAAATATCAGAAACATGGAGACTGACTAAAACATGGAGACTGACTAAAACATGGAGATTGACTAAAACATGGAGACAGACTAAAACATGGAGACTGACTAAAACATGGAGACTGACTAAAACATGGAGATTGACTAAAACACGGAGACAGACTAAAACATGGAGATTGACTAAAACATGGAGACTGACTAAACCATGGAGATTGACTAAAACACGGAGACAGACTAAAACATGGAGATTGACTAAAACATGGAGACTGACTAAAACATGGAGATTGACTAAAACATGGAGACTGACTAAAACATGGAGATTGACTAAAACACGGAGACTGACTAAAACATGGAGATTGACTAAAACACGGAGACTGACTAAAACATGGGGATGTAAACTACAAGTACCTCAGAAGTCGGAGTGGGTTCACTTGATGGTGAGGGGCACTGGCAATAGGGAAAGCTAATCCAGTGGTTCTCAACCGGTGGGGAATTCCCCCCCCCCCAGGGGGGAATTTTAGGGTTTCCAAGGGGGGGGGGGGGGGATTAAGATTATTTCTAGATTGCGTTAATACAAATACCGATTACTTGATATTGTTTTCCCCTTCATACTCTACAGTTCTGTATGTCTCACGCTTCTGAAATTCATTTTATAACGTAAGCAGATCCGCAAATCACGTTTTATGTAGATGTTTAGACTTGTTTTAGTATGTGCTATTAAATTTAGCTTCAATTATTACGTATACTGTGTAGGGGCAGGGGGAAATACAAAAGGGGGGGAATGACGTTCTAAAAATATGGTGGGGGGGGGGGGGGGGAATGACGTTCTAAAAATATGGTGAAGGGGGGCACGGGCCAAAAAAGGTTGAGGACCACTGAGCTAATGCATATGCAAAGAGATGCCAGGAATACTAGGTGGAGGTAATAATATAAATAATATACGCTATGCAGATGACACAGATAATCAAAGATATGGAAACTAACCACCAGAAAAACGAATCCAGAAAGTTTTTTAAAGAACTGAAGTCAATGAAACGAGGGCACCAACACAACACATATGGTTTAAAAGACAAAAATGGGAATATGATAAATACCAATGATGAAATGTGTAACACATGGAAAGAATATTTTGTTGAATTACTAAATTGTGAAGCTCCAAGTAATACTTTCCCACAGGAAGAGGTTCTAACGTGTGAACCACAAATTGAAGAACCTGCATTTGAAGAAATCCTATATGTAATCACACGACTTAAAAACAATAAGGCAACAATAAGGCTGATGGAATTGCTGCTGAATTTATAAAGGCAGGTGGCCATGCATTACATCTAAAGCTATACGAACTAATAATAAAAATCTGGAGGACAGAAGAATTATCCCATGACTGGAAAGAGTCATTATTGATACCTATCTTTAAGAAAGGAGACAAGTTCCAATGTGAAAATTATAGAGGAATATCACTACTGTCCACAAGCTATAAGATACTATCCGCAGTATTACTAAATAGACTAAAACCATATTCAGAAGACATATTAGGTGACTACCAGGCGGGTTTTAGACAAAACAGATCAACAATAGATCAGATATTTATCTTACGACAAATAGCCGAGAAAAATTGGGAATATAAAAGAGATCTCCATAACATTTTTGTGGATATTAAAAAGGCTTATGATAGTGTCCATAGGAATAGTCTATGGAATGCTATGCAGGAATTTGGAATACCAAGGAAGTTAATCAACATGACCAGACTATGCATGGAAGATAATTATAATATAGTAACATATAAAGGCAGGAAAGCAGACCCTTTCCAAATAATATCTGGCTTGAAACAGGGTGATGCACTATCGCCGCTACTCTTCAATCTGGCTCTAGAGAAAGTTGTAAGGAAGGTAAAGGAGGAATGTGATATTGGAGGAACATCCAAGCTGCTTGGTTATGCAGATATTATAGGGGAAAATGAACAAAAGACATTAGAAATGTTGACTCACTTAAAGGAAAAAGCCCAACAGATGGGGCTGATTATCAACCAAGATAAGACAGAATATATGGTAATTTCAAGAGAAGGAATGGCTAAATACTCTGGCCACATACAAATAGATAATATGACCATTAAAAGAACAGAAACATACAAATACCTGGGTACAATCTTCAACTGCTCCAACATCATAAGGGAAGAAATACAAACTAGAATCAATTCTGGAAATAAGATATACTATGCACTACAACATCTACTAAAATCAAATGCGCTATCTCGTAACACCAAAATCACAATATACAAAACACTGATCAGACCAGTTGTGCTGTATGGCTCTGAAACCTGGAGTACAACGAAAGGAGACGAAGCCTTGCTACAAACCTTTGAGAACAAAGTTTTAAGACGCATCTTTGGACCCATTAGGGATACACAAAGTGGAGAGTGGAAAAGAAGAAGTAACAAAGACATTTACGATCTATTTAAGTCCCCGCTAATCACTGGTATCATGAAGGCTAATAGACTACAATGGCTGGGGCAAATAGAAAGAATGGAAGATAATAGGGAAACAAAACTCGCTTTCACTCAGGAAATAAATGACCGTAGACCCCGAGGTAGACCAAGAAGACGGTGGAGAGATAATAGATACACAGACCTACAAGCACTTGGAATCAACGACTGGCAAGAGAAGGTCAACCAGAGAGACGAATGGAGACGGTTTGTATCTGCAGCAAAGAACCTCAATGGCTCGGAACGCTGAAAAAGAAGAAAGAAAGAAAGAAAGAAGACGACACAGTATTGGTGGCGGATAAATCAACAGACCTACAACAAGTGTTGGACACTGCAGTAACAGAGAGTGCAAGGAAAGGACTCTCCTTGAATATCAAGAAGACAGTAACAATGGTGATATCAAAGAAAATGGTGACAACAAAATGTGACATAGAAATAGAAGGAAAAATTCTTAACCAAGTGGATAATTTTAAATACCTAGGGGCATTTATAACATCAGATGGAAGATGTACAATAGAGATTAAGAGCAGAATAGGGCAGGCAAAGGTCGCATTTCAGAAAATGAAGAGTATCTTATGCAATAAATCACTATCACTGAATGTAAGAAAGAGAGTGCTGAAATGCTATGTAGAACCAGTTTTGCTGTATGGCAGTGGATCTTGGAATGTAAATGAACAAATTAAGAAGAAATTAGAAGCAACAGAGATGTGGTTCCTGAGATGAATGTTGCGAATTCCTTGGACTACCAGAGTAACTAACGACTGCCTGAAACAGGCTAATGAAACTAGAACATTATATACAACAATAAGAAAGAGACAAACAGCTTTCTTTGGTCATGTGATGTGATGAGAGGCACTGGAGAACATCATGACAACTGGAAAGATTGAGGGGAAGAGAGGCAGAGGCAGACGAAGAGAAATGATGCTGGATGGATTGAGACGGTGGCATGGAGGAATATCAGCAACAGAGTTGATCCAGAAAACCAAAGCCGAGATCTGTGGAGAGCCATGAACGCCTACACCAGCTGGCAGGGCACTTGATGATGAATCCATATGCAAAAATCAGCCCAGTGCTATTAGAAGTAGTGTATGGACTAGACTTGAGTTCATAGCGAGCGAGCGCTAAACAAAAATGACAGAATTACTAATGAGGAGCTTGGGGAGACAACTAAATAGATTCCAGTGAATCAAGATGTGAGGAAAAGACACTAGCGCCTGATAGGACACACACCAAGAATACCTGATAATAAAACAATTAGGCAGTCCTTTTTCACGATTCTCTGGCCAAGGGGTCACGAATGCAATTCATAATCCCGCATGTCGAGTTCAAAATACAGCTGCAAACGATTTGGAAGCAGACCGCCTTGTGTTGATTTCCACACAATGGTATCACAGATATGAGTGCCGGTCGTTCAGAAAGCAATGGCAAACTACTGAATATAAACTTGTCCAGGAATCACTAACAGCCAAAACATGCTGGAGGTGACAGTTACATCCTGTAAAGTATACACAACTAATTCATTTTTTTTTCTCATGAACCCACAGGGAAAGTGAAATAGAGGGATACTTTAAAACACACAAAGAAGTGAATTAGAGACAAGGTGGACTTGGAGGGAACAGCAGGAAACAGCAAAAGATAGGAAGACTTGGTGGCAATTGGTTCAAGGCCTATGCTCCAGTGGGGGAAAAAAGGTAGAAGGAGGAAGAATGTTACAGCAACTGACCTTGGACTGTACAGCTTCCAGTGCTTCTTGCCTTCCAGCTGGATAATAAATGCCTCTATATCATCAAAGTGAGGTGCGAACCCCTGGGTGCCTGGTGGAGTTAAGTATCTGAAATAAGAACAAGAAACCAACCTGACAAACGAGATTTTCCTGTGGGATCAAGGCATTGTTGTAACTAGTAAAAGTGTTGTTGTATCTAGTAAAGGTATTTATGTATCTAGTAAAAGCACTGCTGTCTCTAATAAAAGCATTGTTGCATCTAGTAAAAACTTTGATGTAATTAGTAAAAGCATTGTTGTATCTAGTAAAAGCATTGTTGTATCTAGTAAAAGCATTGATGTGTCTAGTAAAAGCATTGTTGTATCTAGTAACAGCACTGTTGTATCTAGTAAAAGCACTGTTGTATCTAGTAAAAACTTTGATGTAACTAGTAAAAGCATTGATGTATCTAGTAACAGCACTGTTGAGTCTAGTAAAAGCATTGTTGTGTCTAGTAACAGCATTGTTGTCTCTAGTAACAGCACTGTTGTGTCTAGTAAAAGCATTGTTGTGTCTAGTAAAAGCACTGTTGTATCTAGTAACAGCACTGTTATCTCTTCTACATTCACTTGCCAGTCCAAGGTCCTGAGTTCAAATCCCCTGAGAGATGGGTTCTTTTTCTTCATTCATCTTTTGGGGGTTGGGTCCCACACCTGAGGTTAATCTGGGTGCCCAGATGATGTCACCTAAAATGGGTACCAGGAAATATTTTGGGATGTAAAAGTGACCATTGTGATAATGAGCACGTTAGGCACCCAGTGCTGGTTGGTCTATACAAATAGAGTTTAGCACCATATGCCCAGTGCATCTAAATAATGCAAAATTGTTCTTTTTTTAAAACTAGATACAACAGTGCTTTTACTAGATACAACAGTGCTTTTGCTAGATATGACAGTGCTTTTACTAGATATGACAGTGCTTTTGCTAGATATGACAGTGCTTTTACTAGATACGATAGTGCTGTTACTAGATACAACAATGCTTTTACTAGATACAACAATGCCTTTACTACATACAACAATGTTTTTACTAGATACAACAGTGCTGTTACTAGATACACCAATGCTGTTACTAGATACAACAGTGCTATTACTAGATACAACAATGCTTTTACTAGACACAACAGTGCTGTTACTAGACACAACAGTGCTGTTACTAGAGACAACAGTGCTGTTACTAGAGACAACAGTGCTGTTACTAAGACATGATGGTGTCCCAACTCCTAATTCACAAGGTATGATGATGTTACAACTTCTAATTCACAAGTCATGATGGTGTCACAACTTCTAATTTACAAGTCATGCATCTTACGTATTATGGATCAGACAGCTCAATACTTGAATATTTCCTATCTTTAATTATAGATCATACATGTGTCATTTCTGTGCCATTGGCACATGGGTGCCATGAGGAAACAGAGAAGCAGATAGGACTGTTGGTGTGGTTGCAATGGGAAGCAGATGAGCAATGGACCAGGCTGACATCCTGAAAGCCCTCAGAGTCAGGACAAGTAAATGACTCAACAGATGAATGTGATTCTGCAATACTGACCTCACCACAAGGATATCAAGTCAAAGAGGATGAAGCTGGACAAGAGCGCCTTGCAGGAAAAAAAAGACAAACCTTCAACTAACACAGAACTGGTGTCGTTAGCTGCTACATGTTGAGGGAGGTACTGAGACAGGCATCTCAGCATTTACGGACTAACAGTTTAACTTGCAATGAGAATTATCTACTGACTAACCATAGGACTTTAACTAACCATATTATCCTAGTGCGAGGAAATGCAACCTAACAACTAAATGTCATTGCAGGACAGACCAGGCCTTAAGCCGGCGGCTGGTCTAAGATCGAAGTTCCAATAGGTGGACAGTTAGAGCATTGCTTGGCTGAGCCGGCAGCTTCTTCAACTTGTCTTGTTCCAGATGTATTGGTGTTACCTTTTCTCTGGAGATAACAAGGCAGGCCGAGAGAGGGATCATGCTACATGGGCATCACATGGTCTTTACACCTCAGACCAGGCTTTGTGCTATGGTGAGGTATAACTCCATCTCTGGTCCCCACCATGGGTTGTAGTTATGCCCTTTTTTGAAGCACAATGTATCAGACTATCGTCAGTCAAGACGCCTATAAGTAAAAAAGCTAACCATAGATCATACAGCTGAATACTTACATATTTGCTCCAACATAGCAGCCAAAGTACTCCTGGAGAACACTGAGAACCTTCCACACATTCCTGCTGTAAGTTTGTGGATTCAACAACCTCATACTGCAGCCGGCCTAGGTATCGCCAATAGAGGAGGAGAGAGTTAAACAGCAACAACAGACACATCCAGCAAAAAAAAGAGTACATTATTGTTTTTACAACCTGATTTATACTCAGATTGTTATCAAACCAGTTGCCATCTTCACATCGAGAATCAGTTGTCTTGGGTCTCAATACATCCAAGAACCTAACCACTCATTCATCCATCAACCCACCCATCAAGCCACCCACCCACTCATCCAACTATCAATCCATCCACCCATCCATCTACCCACTTATATATCAATCCACCCACTCATCCATCCATCAACTCACCCACCCACTCATCCATAAATCCACTGACTCACTCATCCATCCACCCACCCACATCCTTCATTCCATCCACTCATTCATCCATCAATCTACTCACTATTCCATCCATCAATCTACCCATTCATCCATCAATCCACCCACCCACCCATCCATCAATTCACCCACCCACTCATCCATCCATCAAACCAAATCCTACCCATCCAATCGCCTGTCCTTTCATCCCCATAACTCTCATCATCTCATCTTGTTCCTCTTGTCCCTAGCGGCGTCGAGCTGAAGCATAAACAGCAGGATAGTGTCTGTTTATGGGCTTCATATATTGTGATCCCCATGGAGTCTGTTATCCCCTCTGTCCATCGTTTACATGGTCGGCCTCTTCTTCTGCTTCCATTTGGTCTGTACATCGGTTGGTAGCCTAGTTATGTGATCAAGCCATTTAACTTGCTGTTTTCTGATGAAATCTAGCGCTGGAGATGTTTTTGGACGAATGGAGGTAAGTCAATGATTCAAACACCTTACGGTTACAGCTTTCACCACATTGCATCATACTCCTGGGAGAAGAACCTTCTTTCATTTTGGCTGGCTGAGTTAGTTATATATGACACAATAAAAGAAATTAAAATATGAATCTCTATTGCTCTTAGAAAACTAAAAAAAAACTGAATAAATTGTGGCGTGGGACAGATAGACCTACAAATTTAAGAGCATGCATCTTTCTCACTGGACACTTACTAAATAAGCTGAACAGCACATAAATGCCTTCAAATATAATTGTTATAGACAGATTCTAAGAATATCTTGGATATAGAAAAGAACAAATGCATTCATACAAAAAGAGTTGAATATTGAAGAAGGTTGGCTACTAAAGACGATATAAAACAAAGAAAATTTGAATATTTTGGTCACTTGAAATGTCACGAAAGTTTGGAGAGGACAATAATGGAAGGGTATATGCCTGGGAAGAGGAAGGTCAAAGAAAAGATGGGTGCAAGATGTGGCGGATGATCTCCAGAATGGGTGTATCAGATGTGGGACATCTTGCTTATGACTGAGAAGTTTTCCAGAAGGTTGTTGTGGGAGAGAGGTTCTGCAAAGGACATGCTACCGAATGAATAAATGAGTTATTTTTTTTTCTCCTTTTCTTTAGATGTGTTCATGGTTGGTTAGATTGTAAATGTAAAGTTTTCTACAGAATGGAGAAGCCAGTCCTATACCAACCCTCCATGTGCCTCTTATGACATGCATGGTAAGCTACAGTGGTATTATTCTTTGCCTCCCTTATGGCAATTAGTCTCTGTAATCTGACGGATTGATAATAAGAGAGATCAAAGGATATAGGGGCATGTCCGGAGTGCAATAATGATAACCAGCAAACAAACAGAACAGAACAGTTACAAACACTGACTCACTTGGTACATATCCCAGACAACAGGGGCGTGCGCTCTGCCCGTTTGATTGTGCGTTTCCCTCTTATCGTTAATAAAAGACGTGGCATCCAGGTTGACACCCCACTGGACATTCTCCTGCAATAACCAAACATTTTACCATCAATTAACCCAACAATGTACCATCAATTCATCCAACGTGTTACTATTAATTAACATAACAATGTATCATCAATTCATCTGACATTTTAACATTAATTAACCCGACAATGTATCATCGACTCATCTAAAATTTTACCACCAATTACCTCAACAATGTACCATCATTTCATCCAACATATTACCATCAATCAACACAACAATGTACAATCAATTCATCTAAATTTTACCATCAGCTAACCGAAAAATGTACCATCAAATCATCCAGCATTTTACCACCAATTCATCCAACATTTTACCATCATTTACCCCAAAAATGTACCATTAATTAATCCAACATTTTACCAATAATTAACCCAACAATGTACCATCAATTCATCAAACATTTTAACATTAATTAATAAAAAATGTTCTATCAATTTATCCAGCATTTTACAATCAAATAACCCAACAATGTACCATCAATTCATCCAACATTTTACCACCATTTAATGCAACAAAAAACCATCAATTTATCCCAAATTTTACCATCAATTACCCCAACAATGTACCATCAATTCATCCAACATTTTACCATCAATTAACACAATACAAAACAATATAAATTCTGGGAAGAAATTTTTTTTGGACAAGTCATTCCACAATAAATTTTGCTTTTTGAGTGTCCATAATCTTTTCTTGGGAAATTAAAGATTAACCCTTTACAAGGTGGAACGTCCATTTCCGTCCGGTCGCTTAAACGGGCAGATCGTCTGAAACCGCCCGGTGCTATTATGCATTGTAAAAACGTGATCTCTCAGCTTTCCGATACTTCCGACGGCTACTTTCGCTTTCGTCGATAGCTTGACAACGTGGCCACCATTTTGCAAGCGCCTACTATGAATTTGAACGGACTTTTTTTGATAGTTTTCGGGGTTTTTACGCTTAGTTTTTCCAAAATGGATTTTGGCGATTCTTCAAGTGATAGCCGAGATTTCGCTAGGTTAAATTTAAGTGACATTAAAGGGCACGAAGTTGACTACTAATCGGAGCTAGATATCAGTGAAAAGCGTTACTTTGCATTAGCAGTCGTGAGTCGTCGTACTTTAAAAGAAAGTGATTATGATTCTGAAAATGTGTTTGTAAATTGCCGTATAGATGACTGAAAATCACAAACAATAACTGTATTTCGTAAATATTTGTGTTCATATATGGATAACCGGCAACAATCACGTGAGTAACATATTCTGCATGCTTTTCCCTTCATTGTGTTGTTATTTAACTAAAATCGGTTGACTAACTAACACCTTATTTGTGATGTTTTTACTAAAGAAACCCAAAATTTTACCGAACCTGAAAAAATCTTGCCCGTTCAGGGCTAAAAAACGGGCAAGCGTCTGCCCTGTAAAGGGTTAAAGTTGTGGTTTTCTGTTAATCAATCAATCAAGTGCCACCTCCACAACAAAGATTGGCTGCAATGGATTTCCAACACTGACTGTACATTTTGTCAGACTGCTGTTCGTCTATCTCGTGATGTTATCTTCCCCTTTGTATCGTTGACCTCTTGCTCGCTTGCCTTCAACCTTACACTCTAATATGTTTTTTTTTTTTAAAGTATGTTGTCTTTTAACGTGGCTAAAGTATTTTCCATACCCTTTTTTTTATTTCTTTCATCAACTCTCTTTTCATTCCCAGTTTTTCTAGAACCTTTGAATTTGATTGTTTTTGTTTCCATAAAATATGACATAATCTTCTGTATATCTACATCTTCATGGCCTCTATTCAACCTTCTAATTGTTTGTTGGTTTTCTGTTGAACAGGTAAACAAATAATTCATTGAATACTGTTACTGCAATAATCAGCACGGGACCTCTTCAGTGACCTTTGAAGAGGGGGACAGAGCCTGCATGGGAATGTCCTGAGTGCAGTAATGTCAGCTCTTGAATTCAATCTTCAGTACAAAAAATTTACTAACATTTAATTCGAGAATTAACACTCAAAAGACCAATAATTTATTAACAGAAAACCAAACAAGCTACAAACATTAAACCAGAGTTTAACAACAGTACACTCAACTATCATTGATCAATAATACAAAATGGATTTAATTACATTAAACTAGATATAAAAAAAACTAAATGACCAAAACTAAATCAAATAGTTAATACAGACCAAACTCGGCTATTTACAATTTAAAAAAAAAAAATAAATTTACGAAAGCAAAACTCCTGCAGGGCATTGAGTTGGAGTCTGCTGACAATAATATTTAAGCCTACACTCCAATGGAGGATAAAGAGCAGAAGGAGCAGGAGGAGGAAGGAGGAGGGAAGGGGGAGAGGAGGAGACGAAGAAGAAGCATAACAATCTGTCACAGTTAACCCACAGACATACAATAAACCAAATAATTCACCAACAGTTGTTCCAACAATTTACCACTAAATTCATAATTCACCAACACTCAACAAGAACAACCGCATGACTAACATATCCCTACCTGTCGAAGTATTTTATCAAACTCGGCTGTCGAGAACCAACCCCTATTGTAGTCCGACGTATGTCGCTTGACCAGCAATGGCTTCTTCTCCCACAATTCCCTACAAGTACATATTGGATACAATTAAAACCATCAGCGAGGCCATGTATAATTATCATTCGATCTGTTAGCTCAGTTTGCAACAAATTCCTTTGATAACTCTTTACCAGATTAAAGAAGAAGAATGTGTACTAACCCAGCATGCATGCGAGAACAATGTGCGGACAGAGGAACATTCAAATTTAAACTAGTAAAAAAGCCTTTAAGATTACTTGAGATGTATTATGTCCCAGTGCCATATTTTTATTGACCAACCAGCACCCGTCAGTGATGTGGTCAAATTCTTCTTCTTCCGCTCACATTAAATTTGTCCAAGCTGCAATGTAGTATCTTGTATTTTTTTTGGGTGCTTGTCTGCTTTTAACTCAAGTGTAGTCCATACACAATGCGTCTAGTAGCTCTCGACTGAATTTTGCGTGTGGATGAGCTTTCCCTATTACCAGTGTCCCTTGCCCTCAGGCGAACCCACTCCAACCTCAGAGGTTACTCTTGTATGAATTTACTGTCTTTTTTTTTTTTTTAGTTCACTCAGTGGTCCATGGAGTTTTATCTTCCACCGTTGTTTCTCTAGGTCAGAAGGTTTGCCTAGATCTGTCATATTCAGGGCAGTCTTGGAGTTTGTGATCTGCTGTCTGCGGTGCCAATCCACAAGTGCACATGGCTGATTTGCCAAACTTAAATTATGTATACATTTGTAAACGATCATATCCTGTTCCGAGATGCAGAATAATTTGATATGATCTGTGCATAAAGTGGTAAACCATCTTGAGCTGGTGACTTTCTGATTTATTTGATGATCCTTTTTGTTTTTGTGGTTTGTGATTGCTCATCTTTTGCACTTTTCTTAGCTAGTTGATCATCTCTCTCATTTCCAAGCACTCCACAGTGAGAGAGTATCCACTGTATAGTAAGGACCTTACATTGGCTACCTTGTTCAGATAACAGTGCCCGTAATACTGACAATTGCCCAGACAGGAGTGCCTCAAGTACTGAGTTTGCATCTGCCAGCAGTACCACAGACTGTGTGGCACGTTTGGTTTTCAGTCATTTTTCTATTGCCATCTTAGCTAAAGAGCAACTCCAAAACAATGGTTGACTTCATCATGAGAACTCACCTGCTTGTTATCTTCAAAGAAGCAACTGCAAGGAGATCTTACATTTGTTATTCCTGTGAATGAGTTAGTGAAACCCAATGCATTGGTTTGGCCAAAGCTCTTCAAATAGCTCTCCAGTCATATGTATGAACATAATTTTCATAAGGAAACAATGTAACAGTTTTACAGATTCATAAGACAGAATGAGATTTCATGGTATTAAAGAATTATGGAAAAAGAGCATCAATGGCGCTTATCCCAAAACATCCAAATAGCATGCAGATAAAAAAAGAAGCTGATAGATGCTTTAACCGTCTAAATTCTGTTACTAATACTCCCAGAGACTAGTACTGGACCTTGCTATCATGACAGACAATAGATTGTTACATTGTGCTTCCAGATAGGCATAACTACAACCCATGGCAGTAGCAAATGCGAACAGATGAATTTGTGAGGTAAATGTTTGTACACATGGATGCATGTAAACACATTGTCATTTCCACCGTCATACACCTTCCGACATCTCACACACTCAGTGTTTGACCTTTCTGCAATTATACCTCTCCGTAACACAAATTCTGGGCTGAATTGTAGAGACTATGTGTTGTTCATGCAGCATGATACCTCTCTCGACCTGCCTAGTTTACTCCATAGAAAAGGTAGCACCAATACATCTGGAACAAGGCACGCTGCAGAAGCTGCCAGATCAGTAAAGCAATGTTCTTTCTACCTGTCCGCCTGTCGGAGCTTCCATCTTAGACCAGATGCCAAGCAAGGCTTTAGGACCTGATCTGCACTTTCATTTAGCCTTTAGGTTGATTTCCTCGCACTAGGATAAGGTTTTACCCTCCTGTTTGAATCCGTTGGCACAATAGGGGTGGTGGTGGTGTGTATGTGTGCATGGGGATGGGGTGGGGGGGTGTTGGCAAGCGCCGCCAAACATCCAGCATTAACAGAAAGCAGGTAGCCCTAGAAACGTACAGGTGCACAATCACATCATGTGAGATGAGATGCATAAGAAATGCATCTGGAAAAACAAAAAAGAGATGAAGAGACAAATATGAAGCTAAAACAAGTGTAGGATAACACCAATTACTGACTTTACAAAACAACAAAGAATTAAATGGTTTAGACATTTAGCTAGATAGCAACAAGACCAACCAGCGGTCAGAGCTTACCAAATGAGAACATCAAGATAAAGGCATGATGTGACCCAGGAAGAGATGGCAAGATGGAGTAAAAAACACATTGAAGAAGTCAAATATGACAGAAGTACAAGCAACAAGACAAGTGAAAGATGAGAGAATTACTCCTTCCTCCTCTCTGCAATGCTTAACGGCAACAGCAATGGGACAAACAAACAAGAAATAATGATGACATAAACTTGAGAAAAGATGTCATGTAACTATGCACGTACGAGAAGAACCTGTCTGATTTTACGGGATGAATCATGCACTCAAACAGCTTGCTGGCCTCTACCGTGCTATCATACATGTATGGCAAGTCTGCTGCTCCACTGCGACGCAACTGAAAATTACAAACAGTAAAGCAGCAAATAGATTTACTCGTAAAATAAATCACACTTTAATCATCCATTTTGTCCCTACACAGTTCACATCAAAATTCATGATGATCAGTAAGTACTTCAATTAATTTACACTGGACTTAAGTAGTTCCTTATTTCAACTGGCATGTATTTACTTACTGGCAACTTGGGTCTTAACAGGCGATAGATTGTCACATTGTGCTTCAAAATAGGTGTAATAACTACAATGCATAGCATGGACCAGGGATGGAGTTATACTTTTTCATAGCACAAAGCCTGGGATGAATTGTAGATACCATGTGTTGCAACTGACACAACATATTTATAAATACTACTTGCAGCTTGTATATTTTGAGAACTACTACTTCTTCTATCATTCACTTGAAATAAATTTATATATCTGCAATGTTGTCTCTTGTATAAATGTTGCTGTATTTTTAGTTTAGTTCACCCAGTTGCCCATAAAATTTGGCATTCATTGTTGTTTCGCTAGGCCAAATTGTCGTCATATGTTGTGTTTGGGGTAGTCCCGGAACACGTGATCTGCTGTTTGAGACTCCAATCCACATATGAATGTGGCTGATCTGCCAGCCTTTATATACTTAGAGAACTGTGACCTGCCATTTAATGTTATGTTGTATGAAAACACTCAATGGATCGTGCTGAATGTTGACTAAGTGTGTTGCTATTCATGAATACTGCCAACAATTTGACAGTATCTTTCTAAACGAACATCACCAAAACTAGAATTACCTTTTTTTAATCATAATATGACCAAACTTAGAATTACCTTCCTAACCAGAACATGGACAAACTTATAATTACCTTCCTAACCAGAACACCAAACTTAGAATTACCTTCCAACCAGAACATTACAAAACCTAACATTACCTTCCCAACCAGAACATGACCAAACCTAGAATTACCTTACTAACCAAACATCACAAAATTAGAATTGTCTTTCTAACCAGAACATGACCAAACCTAGAAATACCTTTCTAACCAAACATCACCAAACCTAGAATTACCTTTTCCCGGGAAGGTTAACCCGGTCAACAAATGCCCGCAGAAGTCGGATGTGTCGACCTAACGGCGCAAGAACGCAGCTCTGCTGTAAACAGGCACAACGCAATCACATCCAGAAAAAAACTCCGGATGAACGCAGAAGAAGAAGAAGAATTACCTTTTTAACCAGAACGTGACTAAACTAGAATTATCTTTCCAACTGGAATATTCCAAACTTTCTTCTGGAACATGACTAAACTTAGAATTACCTTCTTTAACCAGTACATAACTAAACTTACAATTACCTTCTCTAACTAAAACATGATTAAACTTCTAATTACCTTTTTACCTAGAACATGACAAACAACTGAAAATCTTTCCAACATCACCATAATCAACAAATGAAAATTACCTTTTTAATTTCAGCAGTTTTCTTCCCACTGCCAACTTTCTGCTTCTTGTGAGGTTGACTGACAACTGTCAGCTCCAAATCTGGCTTCCTCTTCTGTCCCTTCTCTTTCCCCACTTTTCTGTCTTCCTCAGGAAACAGATTCTCACTTCCAACAGAATCTGGTTCTATGCTTTCTACTTTTGAAGATATGAGCGAAGTGGTCGATGTTTGACCTTTCAATCCAACTAACTTGGTCGAAATTTCTGAAGTTGTTCTAGACAACAATGGGGTTGTCTTTGTCTCTTTCTTCAATATCAGATCTCTGGGGCTTTTTCTTGTCACCGGTGTTGTGTCAATGTTTGTGTCTTGAGAAGCGGCTGCTTTTGGAAACACAGATTTGTTAGCGATTTATATAACATATGTGAAAGAACAAACTAACTTTATTTTCAAAGGGTCACAAAGACCCATCTTACATTCAGCCCTTCCAATCACTCATCTTTCGTTTATCAATTGTGCATGTTACATTCACATAGGAAAAAACCATTGTCAAATGAATATTGTAAACATAAACAATGCATGTGAGTGGTAAGGACTATGGGGAGTTTTTTTTTCTTCTTTGTGTTCGCTCGCTTAGAACTCAAGCATAGTCCAGAAAAGTACTTCTAGTGTACTGGACCAATTTTTGTGTGTGGATTAGCTTTCCCTATTACCAGTGTTCCCCGCCTTCAGATGAACCCACTCCGACTTCTGAGGTACTTGTAGTTTACGTTCCCAAGTCAAGGACGGAAGTCAACATTTTAGTCCAACTTACCAGAGTAGGGGTTGAACCTGCTACCTTGGCATCAGCACACTGGAAGTTTAAGAGCGGGTGCTCTTATCCATTCCTCCATGCTGACCTCCGACAAAGGGAAGTGAATAAAGAGTAGGGGAGTGAATAAAGAGCGGGGAAAAGAATAAAGAGACGGGAAGCGAATAAAGAGTGGGGGAGCGAATAAAGAGTGGGGGAGTGAATAAAGAGTGGGTGAGTGAATAAAGAGTGGGTGAGTGAATAAAGAGTGGGGGAGTGAATAAAGAGCGGGGGAGTGAATAAAGAGTGGGGAAGTGAATAAACAGTGGGGAAAACTTAGCTGGTGCTGGGTAAGACACATCAGTGGAGTTAGTTGCATATCCTTTGCAGGACGTCGCAGTCAACCCAGCATTTTTTGGCTGTCTGTGATCTCTTGGCAACTTACGTTCAGTAGTTTGACATTGCTTTCTGAACAACCAGCACTCATACCATTTTCATTTTTAAAAAAACAATGCAAGTCAATCTGCTGCCAAATTGCCAGCAGCTGTGTTTCGAATGCGGTATGTGGGATTACAAACTGCATCCGTCAGCCATAAGTGGAGACAAAAATTAATCATATGCGGAAGACCGGGATGGGGATAGCTAAGAGTAAGACAACTTGGGAGTTTGTTGATTGTTTGTTGTGTCCCAATTGGGGATAGAATGTCAAAGACAAAGAATACACAGAATAGCTCTCACAGAATACATGTTTAAAAAAAAGTAAAATTTCAACATAAAGTGATGTAATCATCTACACGGATAGCTCTGTGCTAAGAGGTAAAAGAAGTGCCAGGGAGATGGTGGACGGTGCAGGAGATCCTAGCATATGATACCACAATATATAGTCTGAGAATGGAGGTGGAGGCAGACACAGTGGCGTTCCGCTACCTAAAGGACAAACAGCACACACGTGCATGTGATTGTGACGGACTCACAAAGCAACCTTCCGTAAAACTTCTCGGTCATAAGTAAGATGTCCCGAGTCCGATACACCCATCTGGAAATCATCTGCCACATCCTGCACCCATCTTCGCTTTGACCTCCCTCTTCCTCTATTCCCAGGCATATACCCCTCCATTATTGCTCTCTCCAAACTTTCATGACGTTTCAAGTGACCAAAATATTTCAGTTTTCTTTGTTTTATCGTCTTTAGTAGCCAACTTTCTTCAATATTCATATCTAGTCGTTTGGATGCATTTGTTCTTTTCTTTACCCAAGATATTCTTAGAACTCGTCTATAACATTTATATTCAAAGGCATTTACACGCTGTCCAGCTTATTTAGTAAGTGTCAATGTCTCACAGGTGTATGTTGCAATGGGAAAGATGGATGTTCTTACAAATCTAATTTTTGTAGGTCTATCTGACCAACCCAAAATTTATTCTGTTGTTTTAGTTTTTGAAAAGCAATAGATACACATAAATGTACTATTAAAGTGAAAAAAAAAAACAAAAAAAAACAAGGGAAATCACCCCTTACCTTTAAGAGTGAGCCGCCCATAGCCTACAAAAGGACTGTCGGAATTGACAGATGTCAAAGAGGGCGGCCTGTGTTTTTTGCCAGATAAACGTATGCTTTCTCTAATGTTACCACTTCTCAAGGCATTCTGAAAATTCAGCATGAAATAACAATAGTTTTTTAGAATCTCCACCTTGAATTCTCAAACCAATACTTCTTTTTCTTCTTTCAGCGAGAGAGAAAAGTGTGTCATACACAGTTATGCAGCTCAAAGGTCAGTGCGTCAACGACTTCGGCATGATCTGTGTCAGGTCTGCATCATCTAGACAGGTCAGCTTGGGCGAATGGATAAGAGCGCTTACTCTTAAACTTCCAGTGTGCTGATGCTGAGGTAGCAGGTAGCCCTACATCAATCAGTTGGGCTAAAATGTTGACTTCTCGTCCTTGACTTGGGGATGTAAGTTACCTCAGAAGTTAGAGTGGGTTCACCTGATGGCGAGGGACACTAGTAATAGGAAAACTAATCCACACGCAAAAATCAGCTCAGTGCACTAAAGTAGTAGCACATGTATGGACTACGCTTGAGTTCAAAGTGAACACGTTAAACAAAAATTCATCTAGACAGATTACATCCAGGTTACAGACTTCATTATATCTACCCATGGGTACATTTTGTTTCCTAACAATTCTGCTAGGCCAACAGCCTTACAGCCTACTTTTTGTGATTTCCAACTTCTGTGGGATTTGTAACGTTCCCAACTTGTGTATGGGAACTCCTAATTTTTTGCCTTTAACCGAGAAGACCAGATATCCAATTTCACCAGCAAAGGGATCAGGGGGTGGGTGATATCTTCAGAAACCAGAAGTTCTTAGAAATATTACAGCTTTATGCAATTCCTAAGGTGTACACTGTATCCTCTCAACCAGTCCTGCCTAAAACAATATAAAAATCTACTACAAACTATTAGCACAAGGACAAGAACAAAAGATGACAAGGATAAACTTTTACTCAGAAAGACATGACAAGGATAAACTTAAAATTAGAGACATGACAATGATAACTTTTACTCAGAAAGATATGACAAGGAAAAACTTTTACTCAGAAAGACATGGCTAGGAAAAACATTTACTCAGAAAGTCATGGCTAGGATAAACTTAAACTCAGAAAGACATAAGGATAAACTTTTACTCAGAAATACATGACTAGGATTAAATTTTACTCAGAAAGACATGACAAGGATAAAATGTTACTCAGAAAGATATGACAAGGAAAAACTTTTACTCAGAAAGACATGACAAGGATAAAATTAAAATCAGAACCACATCAGGATAAACTTACAATCAGAGAGACATAACAAGGATAAAATTTTACTCAGAAAGAGATGACAAGGAAACACTTACTCAGAAAGACATGACAAGGCTAAACTTATACTCAGAAAGACATAAGGATAAACTTTAACTCAGAAAGACATGACAAGGATAAATTTAACCTTAGAAAGACATGACAAGGATAAACTTAAACTCAGACATGACAAGCATTAACTAAAACTCAGAAATACATGACAATGATAAACTTAAATTCAGAAAAACATGACAAGGATAAACTTAAATTCAGAAAGATATGACAAGGATAAACTTAAATTTAGAAATACATGACAATGATAAACTGAAATTCAGAAAGACATGACAAGGATAAACTTAAATTCAGAAAGACATGACAAAGATAAACTGAAATTCAGAAAGACATGACAAGGATAAACTGAAATTCAGAAAGACATAACAAGGATAAACTTAGACAGACAATATAGACAAATCCCATACCAAGAATCTCTTGCCTC
>OY992894.1:85475475-85604450 GCA_963921405.1 Cepaea hortensis | reverse complement strand
TCTTGACCCACTGTCAGTTCCTGGTTCCTTCTGTCGTTCACTCCTCTCTACAGAGTTGGAACTGTTGGCCCGGGACAAGAGAGTCACATCTTTGTTTCTGTCACCAGCTCTTGCTGGTGGCCTGCTTACAACGTGGTCTTCCTTGTTCTAGAATTTGAAACACAAATATTACTAGTTGCTGGCTTTTGCCAGTTAATTCAGCCTAAGTACGGGAAAGATTAATGGAAAAAGAGAGGCAGACAGTGAGATGATTTGGACAGCCTTTTATCATGGCATGGCAGTGGCGTGCAGAGGAGGGTGCGGTGGCCTCAGGCATCCAGCCGGGAGGGGGGCATCCAATTAGGGAGAGGAGGCAGCACAGTGCAGTGGGAGGGGAGAAGGAATGAATTAGGGAAAGAACAATTTACGGGCATCCAATCAAGGGGTTGGCCCCGGGCGTCAAAGAACCTCTGCACGCCACTGTGGCATGGACAAATATCAACACATGAATTAATACATTCTGTTGATCTTGGTCTCTTCTTCTTTTTCTTTCGTTCGCTTGAAATTTGTTTATATCTGCAGTGTTATCTCTTGTGTGAAATTCACTGTCTTTTTTAGTTCATCCAGTGGTCCACAGAGTTTATCTTCCACTGCTATTTCTCTAGGCCAGAAGGTTTGCCTGGATATGTTGGGCAGACTTGGAGTATGTGATCTGCTGCCTGCGGCGCCAAACCACATGTGCACATGGCTGATTCACCAATCCTGAATTGTGGAAGCATGTGGTTGCATCATTTATTGTATCTGAATCTCTAAGAATCAATATCGTAGCACTCTGATCAAACCCATATGTGTTCCGCCTTCCTCAACAAATGTAAGGAGTAAATGATGATCCTTCCAGTAACAAATTGGTTGCATAGACATGGTATGTATTAGCCTCTCACACATCCCTCCTGAGATCATCCTACGCTTAAATCTAAATTCAAGCTCCTTAAATATATTGTTTTGTCAGTTATTGTTTCTAAATAGAATTAGACTGCCTGCCTTGTCCATCTAGAGCAGTGGTTCTCAACCGTTTTTGGCCCGTGCCCCCCTTCACCATATTTTCAGAACGTCATTCCCCACCTTTCGTATTTCCTACCTAAAAATCCCCCCCCCCCCCTTACACAGTATACGTAATAATGGAAGCTAAATTTAATAGCACATACTAAAACAAGTCTAGACGTCCACATAAAACATGATTTGTGGGTCTACTTACTTTATAAAATGAATTTTAGAAGGGGTGAGACGTACAGAACTATAAAGTATGAAGGGAAAAACAATATCAAGCAATCGGTTCTTGTATTAACGCGATCTTGAAATAATCTTAATTCCCCCCCCCCCCTGGAAACCCTAAAATTCCCCCCTGGGGGGGGGGGGGGAGAAATTCCCCACCGGTTGAGAACCACTGATCTAGAGTGTTCCAACTACTGATACTCTTGAAAGTTCATCTTACAGTACTGAGAGGAAGTTACACCTCTGAGAAAGAGAGAGAGAGAGAGAGAGAGAGAGAGAGAGAGAGAGAGAGAGAGAGAGAGAGAGAGAGAGAGAGAGAGAGTGGGAGAGAGAGAGAGAGAGAGAGAGAGCGAGAGCGGGAGAGCAGGAGGGAGAGAGGAAGATAGCAAGAGAGAGAGGGAAGAGATAGCAAGAGAGAGAGGGAAGAGATAGCAAGAGAGAGTGAAGAGAGAGAAATAGTAAATTACAAGTAGCTCAGATGTCAGAGAGGGTTCACCTCATGACAAAGGACACTGGCAATAGGAAAAGCTAATCCACACGTAAAAATCAATCCAGAGCACTAGAAGTAGTAGCATGTTATGGACTACACTTGAGCTCAAAGCGAGCACATGCACACACACACACAAACAAATAAAAAATTTAAATATTGAGCACAACCCACTACTAGCAACGCTATCGTATTCCAGTACGAACCTAAGGCCTTGTCAACATCAATTGGAAGCACTAGACTCGAGTTTCCGGAGAAAACCAAATAAAATCAAATAAAAAATTGTAAATGGTAGTCTTTCAATTGTTTCATCATCATCATGTGCCATACCGATATCTGTGAGTGGTCACGGTTAACCCGATCAGTCTTGAATCAGATCTGCGTTTTTGTCTTTGTTCTGCCATGTGGACACGCCATCCAGATAATTATCCCTTTGCCTTCCCCTTGTTCTTTTCCCATCATAATGTTAGCCAATTGTCACTAAGGTTTCAAGTTGATGTCTCTTCATAATGTGTCCAAGAAGTCTTGCCTGTCAATATCCAATTTCTTTAATCAATTTACAGTTTTCATTTGTTTCTTACAGAAATTTCTCATTTGTCTTTCTGTCTATCCATATTTTTGTATTTTCTTCACAAACCACATTTCTACTGCAATTATATGTTTTTCATCTTGTCTGTTTGTCAGCTCTTCAACTGACTATGTCTGAACATGAGTGTCAAAGGGGCCAAACCTATTCATTATGCATTGTATGGTAAAATGCCAATAAAACAAGCAAATTGCATGTCCTTTACAGGATGCTGCAATCAACCCCAGCATGTATTGGCTATTTGTGATTTACTAGGCAATGTTAGTTCAGTAGTTTGCCATTGCTTTCTGAACGACCGACATCTCATACCATGAAAATCAACACATAACAGTCTGCTTCCAAACCGACTGTAGCTGATTTCAAACCCCTGACTCAGTTTGCTGTAGAATTGTGAAACTGCGTGTCACTATCCCCAAAGCCACACATTATGGGGAAGTGTATAATAAATGAAATTATTAACAGTACAACTGAAACCAAACCTTCTTTTTGGCATTGAACACTGTAAACGCTGACACACGCTTCATGGTCCTGACTTCTGTCAAACACTGTTAAAACACACTGCAAAATAACACCAAGAAATGTTGTAACAGATACTGCACTGCAACAGCTGTTTGAACAGATGCAATATAACACCAACAGCTGTTTGAACAGATGCAACATAACACCAACAGCTGAAAGGATAGATGCAACATAACACCAACAGCTGTTTCAACAGATGCAACATACCACCAACAGCTGTTTCAACAGATGCAACATAACACCAACAACTGTTTGAACAGATGCAACATAACACCAACAGCTGTTTGAACAGACGCAACATAACACCAACAGCTGTAAGAACAGATGCAACATAACACCAACAGCTGTTTGAACAGATGCAACATAACACCAACAGCTGTTTGAACAGATGCAACATAACACCAACAGCTGTTTGAACAGATGCAACATAACACCAAAAGCTGTAAGAATAGTTGCAACATAACACCAACAGCTGTTTGAACAGACGCAACATAATACCAACAGCTGTTTGAACAGATGCAACATAACACCAACAGCTGTTTGAATAGATGCAACATAACACCAACAGCAGTTTGAACAGATGCAACATAACATCAACAACTGTTAGAATAAACACTATAACACAACATAAACAGTTGTTAGAATATACACTTTGAAACAAAACAATAAGCACCAAATGTCAAAAGAGCAGATACATCACTATAACATAACATGAATCAGTGCTACAATATTTACTACATAATAACTAATGCTTAGAATATATACTAAACAAAAAGCTCTACAAATAATTGCAACATAACGCAGCGCAAAATATCAACCACTTTAAAATAGGCACTGCAAACAATATAATAATTAACACACCACAACTAATAAAAACAGCATATACTGTCTTCTCGTCTTCTGCGTTATTCCTCGGAAACTAAAATACCTGGGCATATTTAAAATCACAGTGGCTTGGAATGAACAGTGATGGAGGGCGTGGTTCATGAAATATGAGGATGAGGTCGCCCAGCACGAAGATGGACACAGAATATTGCAGACACCATGGACATGAAGATGTATGAGAAGTGTTGAAGGATCCAGAGATTTTTCTGTGGGTTATGATGACAGCAACATTTTGCAAAAGGACATGCGTGCATGTGTGCCATTTGCCTCTGCTTTTAACGTTTATTTCTGATTGTCAGGACAAATGCGTGTCCTGCTCTGCTACAGTGGTGTTGAGTTATTCCAGTGGATGCTAGTTCTCAGGGCTGCGTTTATCGCAGAGTATTTATATATTGATTTTAATTCTGCCATTTTATTGAACTGTGACAACTGTCTAGTTAGCGAGCAAACTAATGTCTATGCTCACCTGAATTTAAAAACAAAAATGTCTGAGAAGCTTAAAAAACACACGGAGATAATTATAGATGCACTTTTGTTTTTGGCGCTCGCTTGCTTTGAACTTAACCCTACCAGACCTGGGGCCCTGAACCTTACTGTCCCTATTACCTCCTGAGCATTAAAGAGGAAAAAACCAACATGATATAGAAAAATGTTAGTTAATGCAAACAAGTGGTTAGAATAATTTGTAACTTGGACACATTGTAGAAAATAGGTCTGCCTTTCATCTAGCGCCAATATTCCACCTTTGTGTGCCAATCCAGTCTGAATAAACCAAAGTATCGATCAGCTGTTGGACTGTGAAAAGCCTAGACCTACTTCGCTTTCTTGTTGAAGTGCTTGGTTCATCAGCCGCTCGTTTCATTGGGAATTTACAGAATTTTTTCGAGTTAAACCACACAAAGTCAATTCAAACCTATGGGGGAAGACATTTGCAATGGCTAACCATGAGGTTTGACCACGACTGGTTGGTTATTTTTAGTTTGTGACGCTTTTTTTCACGTACTAGGCAAAATACCGAAAATTTGGTACAGCGGTATAGCGGCAGATTAGGAAATTACCGAAAAATTGGTTCAGCGGTCTGGTAGGGTTAAGTATAGTCTATATACATGCTACTACTTCTAGTGCACTGGACTTGTTTTTGCATGTGGATTAGCTTTCCTTATTTCCAGTGTCCCTTGCCATAAGGTGAACCCACTCCAACTTCTGAGGTACTGTTATTTATGTTCCCAAATCAAGGCCAAAAAGTCAACATTTTAGTCCAACTGCTGGCATATGGACTGAACCTATTCCCTCAGCACTAGCACACAAGATGTTCAAGAACGAACGCTCTTAACCAGTCAGCCATACTGACCTCAAGGGATGACCGCTTTGATCAAAGTCTTCTCATTCACATATTTTGTGTTTCCATTCTGACTCCCGTGACAGCTCGGCAGCAACAATTAATATAACTACTAGTTAGTACTACTAGGTATGACATTTTCGTCTGCGACCCGATCCGATACTGGAAACTGCGCCTGCGCAGAAGGATCCACTGGGGCCCCAAGCATGGCTATGAAATTACCCTGCATGTTTCCGACATCATTCATTCAAATTTCACGTGACAATAACAAACGTCATCTTAGTTTCTGCAGAATAGGTCAGTCTAACATTCTGTGCACAGCGATTGGTTGAAGTTAACTTTGTCATTTATATAATTAAAATATTTTGACATACAGTAATTAATTTTACTTTCTATGCTGTTCTCCGCATTATCGACCGGACTGGCAAAGTACATTTTTTTACAACTCAAAACGTGCAATTTAAACTACTAAAGTTAAAGAGAATACAAGATTAAAGATTATTAATAATTTATCTGTAAACTTTTACTATTTTTTTTATCAATTAACATGATGGAACATATTTTTGAAGTAAGTTTTTATATCCGTCTATAACCCGTCCCGTTTGAGACAATCTTGCATGGACTGGCAGAACCATTTATTTTAGAATTAACTGTAAATGAGAAAATATACTGTTAGATCATCTAACAGTATATTTTCTAGGGCTGTACCGGATTCAAATTTTTGAAATCCGGCCGGAGCCGGATTTGGCCGGATTTATTAAGTGAGATCCGGCCGGAGCTGGAGCCGGAGCCGGATTTACAAATAAAAAAATAAAAATAAAATAACCTACTACATCACTTGACTTAGGTGAGTGGAGTCACTCGACTGTTTATTACTGCAGTTCATTACTATAGACATGACAATGATGACATATACTCATATTAAATCATTTAAATGTAAAATAATTACATTCACAGTAGAATAAGTAATTAAGTAATATTAAGTTCCATAAGTTCAAGATGAAACATAATACATAAGCACATAATGCTAATTTAGTAATTTTAATTGTTAGTTTTCAGTTTCAGTTTTTAGTTTTCACATTGTTTTCAGTTGGCAAATTATCAGCTCAGTTACAACTCACAACAACACTACACTGAACAGATTGAATTTATTGAAATACATTCATTTAGTAATTTCACTATTTCAGTCAGTCAGTCTTCATTATGGCTGTGAAGTTGAACTCTCAGAGTCAAGAAGAGACGAGTTGTATTTCAGGAAAATCAACGTCTCCGCATTTTGTGGTAAAAGGCTACTACGGTGGTTAGTGATAATGTCTCCTGCAGTACTGAACAGCCTTTCCGATGGCACACTTGTAGGTGGTGGTGCAAGAAATGCCTGCGCCAGTCTAGCCATGCTTGGAAATCTTTGCTTATTGGCATGCCATCATGAAACTGGATCTGACTGTCGAGTTTGAAGTGGCTCTGACAGGTACTGTGTCACCTCAGTGTTAATGCTGTTGCCTTCGGCACTTGCAGAACGATCTGTGGTGGGATTTTCCTCGACAATTGTGTCAAAACAGCTCCATAGGCTGGACTCGTACTGTGTGGCAGTGCTCACAAAAGTCAAAACACTAGTACTACTACTACTAATAGTAGCTGATGGATCCTGTGGACTGACTGTGTTTGCTGAATCAATAATGGAGTTAGCTGCTAACAGCAGATGGGCTCGTGCATCACTTCTACCACGTTCGGAGAAGAAGCACAGCTTGAATCGAGGATCCAGTAGTGTGGCACAGGTGTAAATACTGTTGGATTCAATGTCCGCAAATCTGCTGCTAACAGCTTCAAGCATGGCTGCTTTCATAGTTTTGATCCCAGCATCACTACCTTCTTTCTGGAGGAAAGCCATGAGTGTTTTCACTAATGGGATCACAACTGATATTGATGCCTGAGCTGCACTTATTTCACGTGTGATTTCTTCTAATGGTGCCAAAGTAGCTACCACATTCTCCGTGACTGCCCACTGTTGTGCCGTTAGCCCAGTTACCGAATCAATTTCAAAATTGTCAACACAGTACAGGCTGATGCTGCGCCGTTGTTCTAACAGACGTCGTAACATATAGAACGTTGAGTTCCATCGTGTTGTCACGTCCTGGATAAGCTGATGTTGTGGTAGGTTTAATTCATTTTGAAGTTCATGCAAACGACTGGTTGCTGAAGAAGAGTGTTTGAAATGTCCTACCAATTTTCTTCCAGTACTGATGATGCCAGCAACATACTTTTGACTCAAAAGACCATCACACACACATAGCTGCAGTGTGTGTGCAAAACATCCAACACTTGAATAGCTGCCATCACGAAAGCATTTGGCAATGTTGAATGCATTGTCTCTCACAACAACATGGCACTTCTCACGTGCAATTGACCACTCATCCAGCATCATTTCAAAATGTGCAAGCAAGTTTGTGGCCGTGTGATGTTCATCACATGCAGTACAATGGAAGACTACACTGCGGAGAACGAAGGAGTCTGTTAACCAATGGCCAGTGAGGCCCATAAATGACTGAGTGGTGTGTTCAGCTGTCCACGTATTTGTTGTGAATGATATGTAATCAGTGTCAGATATCATTGCTGCAATTTTTACCTTCAGACGTTTACACATGTCAGGAATGATATGTTCAGCAAAGTACTTTCTTGAAGGCAATTCATACCTTTTTTCCATTGTATGCATCAACTCTCTGAAACCTGGTCGTTCCACTACTTGAAAAGGCTCCATATCTATGGCTATCATTCGGGCTACGGCAGCATGAATGCGTTTAGCATTGGGACTGTTGATGTCCCAAATTTTGGCCCGGTCCCATGCCTGCACAATTGACTGCTGGGTACTGCTGCTTGCTTTGTGCAAACACGGTCCCAGATTCATCATAGATGTGGTCGCCAATCCACTGGCCTCCAGTGATGCTTTCTTTTCCATCATTTCGTCATAGCTTTTCTTGTGCATCGATCGCAAATGGGTCTGGATTGATGATGTTGAGAAGTCTTTGGGGCGATCTGATCGTCGACGCGATAACTGTTTGTCACACAACTTACATATTACCTTCGCTGAATCATCGTCTTTAACCTTGAAGTAATCCCAAACGGCGCTGTATGACTTAGATTTTGATGCCATTTTATGTTATGGGCAAGACCAAAGAAATTTACGAAAATAAATATTCAAGTCCCACAAACTCATGAAGTAATGCACCATTAAAATTCAAAATGAGTGTTTTTTTCTTAAAATTATTATTTACATCAGCGAGAAATAGTAAACCGGAAGTGCTACTGCCTAAAATTCGACGTGGCCTCATGAAACATGTACAGAAAATTCACGTGACTAGGCAACACAAATCCGGCCTAAATCCGGAAAAACTGGACCGGAGCCGGAGCCGAAGCCGGATTTGTAAAAATGGCCGGATTCCGGATTTGCCGGAGCCGGAGCCGAAATCCGGTACACCCCTAATATTTTCTCATCTAAGATGAGTATTTTATTTTAATCTGCAGCATTTGTCTTGTATTTTTGCATCTCTGATTATTGTTTGTCAATAGTAGTGTCTGTTGGAGACATTTTGTTAGAGACACTACGTTTGGGACACAAAGAAGAGCTGCGCAGACAGCGAAATCTGAAAAATTTTGTGTTCAAGATCCGGACATTCAAATGTGAATATCTCCGCTTAGAATTGACACAGGCATCATTGAGGTACCATTGCCATTAGATTTGGTTTTTCACTGCCTATCTATCCATTGTGGTCTCATTAGTAAACACCCAATTTAAAAATCATGACTAGTATACCTAGGCTACGACTACGCTATGCCGCTATGGCGACTTACCAATCAATTCAATCATCAAAATTAACTATTTATTTATAGGTAACACCGTAACTGAATGCTTTCTTTCTTATAATAATATTAAATAATTATTCAGTTGGAGTTAAGATGTGTGGTCCGTGGAAGATGGGCGATAACCAATTCAATAATTAAATGAATAATGAATAAGTCTAAAAAAATTGTCCATGCTGTTTCAAGTGTTTCAGTGTGTTTGACTGTTTGTTTGTTTCTGTTTGTTTTTGATACGCGATGCGACACCGTGTGATGAAAAGTAACCTTTTCCTTTTATAAGCCAACGGGACACAGGTGTCAAACAGTTACGATGTGTTCTGTCTCTACACATTCAGCACATTAGACCTCTGATAAAGACACACTGATATAAATAACCTTACGAAGTAGTTCTACCTTTAAATGTAAATGTGAAGTGGCCCGGTCCGCGTTAGATTCAAAACTTACCTTGATCGATTACTCGCTGTCTGTTTGTTTGTGCCGCAGCTCTAAAACTATCACAGGATATTTACGAAACAAAATACTACTGGATATTTGGAAATTTAGTTGGTTGCGTAGTCTTTTATAGGACGTCGCAGTCAACCCCAGGATTATTTGGCTGTTTGTGATTTATTACGCACGATAAGTAGTTTGCCTTTGCTTTCTGAACGACCGACGCCTCATACCATTGAAATCAACGCAAGGTGGTCTGTTTCTAAATCGCCCGCAGCTGATTTCGATGAACACACAAAATGTACTTTATTTTTTTTTTTTAAGTTAGTTGCATATCCTATGTAGCAGCCAACTCCGGCATTTTCTTTTTTTTTCGCGAGTGTGATTTCTGGGCAAGTTTACGTTCAGTAGTTTGCCATTGCTTTCTGAACGACTGACACTCATACCATTGTATGGAAACTAGCGCAAGGCGATCTGCTTCCAAATCGCCCGCACGACCTATGTTTCGAACACGGTAAGCGGGATTGCGAATTGCATTAAAACCCCTTCGCCATAGAGCCGAATTAAGAGTATTTAAAAAAATTAAGAGTACTAAGAGAATTAAGAGTACTTAACACTTTATTTTAAGATCTTTATCACTGCACTAAAGACATGTCCACACATGCTTTGACCCACCTCTTCAAAAACCACAGAAGAGATGTCATGCTGATTAGATAATTCTAACCAATTAGATTAAACGTCCGCCTGGCTTTTCCTCTACGATTTGAGTTTCACCCTAACCCAATGGTTCTCAACCGGTGGGGAATTTCCCCCCCCCCCCCTGGGGGGAATTTTAGGGTTTCCATGGGGTGGATGAAGATTATTTTAAGATCGCGTTAATACAAGAACCGATTACTTGATATTGTTGTTCCCTTCATACTGTACGGTTCTGTACGTCTCACCCTTCTAGCATTCATTTTTTAAAGTAAGTAGACTCACAAATCACGTTTTATGTGGACGTCTGGACTTGTTTTAGTATGTGCTTCCATTATTACGTATACTGTATAGGAGCAGGGGGGGGGGGATTTTAGGTAGGAAATATGAACGGGGGATGACGTTCTGAAAATATGGTGAAAAGGGGGGGGGGGGGCACGGACCAAATTTGTAGGTAGGAAATACGAAAGGGGGGATGACGTTCAGAAAGTATGGTGAAGGGGGGCACGGGCCAAAAAAAGGTTGAAAACCATTGCCCTAACCCATCTTCATCTATCCACTCTCCCTTACCAGTCTTTCCAGATATGGATTATCCATGTGTTGGCCTACACTCTCCACTCTATTCCAGAAAGCTGTCACCACATCACCTTTATCATAAAGTAGCTCTCATATCATAATGGCAGCTGCGACTGATCTATCAGCCTGTTCATTGCCCCGCACACCTGCAGGCCCTGGGTAGACAATCCATGATATGATCACAATCTCCGCCCTGTCGAGAAATATTGGCATTTCCACAAAGAACATGCAGGTTTCCATTTTCCAAAGCAAACTGTGAGTCCCTTAAAAACACAACATGCCTGGCTGTGCCAACCCCGACTTTCGAAAGGTCCTCATCACAGCTTCAACTTACATTTTCATGCTGTGGACTCACAACCTACACCTGTATGACTTAAAATGTATCTTAGCATATGGCAATACAGTATAGACAATAAATAAAGAATGCAAAGACAGAATTAAAGCTTCCGAAATGTGATTATATAATCAAACAGGAAGAATATTGTGTCCGGAGATGAAAATAAAGAAGCTTTACAAAAATTGGGATCGAGAACAAAAATAAAACGCTGCATTAAATTAAAGTCACACCATTAAGTTACTTCAGCTTAAATGATGACTTGTCGTTCAGAAACTACTGAACATATAGTTGTCCATAAAATCATGCTGGGGTTCATGGCTAGGTCCTGCAAAAGATATCCACAACCAGATGCAAAGACGTAAACTTCTTATTAAAGAATGTGCTATAGTAATTGGTAGGCCTAGAGGGGAAGCGTGCAAGAGGAAGACACCATTACAGGTGAGAGGACACCATTAAGAGATGGGTTGGAGGTATGGGTAGAGAGGTAGCATGCAAGAGATAGGCACTATTACAGGTGAGAAGACACCATTAAGAAATGGGTAGGGGGAAGCGTGCAAAAGGTAGACACCATTACAAGTGAGAGGACACCTTTAGGAGATGGGTTGGAGGTATGGGTAGAGAGGAAGCGTGCAAGAGGAAGACACCATTACAGGTGAGGGGACACCATTAAGAGATGGGCTGGAGGTATGGGTAGAGGGATAGCGTGCAAGAGATAGACACCATTACATGTGAGAGTACACCATTAAGAGATGGGTTGGAGGTATGAGTAGAAGGGTAGCGTGCAAGAGGAAGACACCATTACAGGTGAGAGGACACCATTAGGAGATGGGTTGGAGGTATGGATAGAGGCGAAGCATGCAAGAGATAGACACTATTACAGGTGAGAAGACACCATTAAGAAATGGGTTGAAGGAATGGGTAGAGGGGAAGCGTGCAAGAGGAAGACACCATTACAGGTGAGAGGACACCATTAAAAGATGGGTTGGAGGAATGGATAGAGGGGAAGCGTGCAAGAGGAAGACACCATTACAGGTGAGAGGACACCATTAAGAGATGGGTTGGAGGAATGGGTAGAGGGGAAGCGTGCAAGAGACAGACACCATTACAGGTGAGAGGACACCATTAAGAGATGGGTTGGAAGTATAGGTAGAGGGATAGCGTGCAAGAGGAAGACACCATTACAGGTGAGAGGGCACCATTAAGAAATTGGTTGAAGGAATGGGTTGACGGGAAGCGTGCAAGAGGAAGACACCATTACAGGTGAGAGGGCACCATCAAGAGATGGGCTGGAAGGTGTTCAACTGATTCAGGTAGGTTTTAACTGTAGGTTTCGCCCAAACATAGTACTCAGTCAAGCGTTGCAATTGCGGATTATATCATGAAACAAAACAATCAACACGATGCCCCTTGTATGGCGATATATCGTCCTTCTGTACAAATGGGAGGTCACATTTGGCGATATATTATCCTTCGGTGCTGAATAAGTTAACTGAATGCACCATGAAGACACAGGAGACAAAGTAAACAGTAACAACCCTTTCCCGTGCATACAGGCACATTGTGATTATGCCATTAGCTACATTTATGTAAATTACGCTAAAATTAGCATGAGAGAGATCGGGGCGATGGTCGATGCCTACACTTATCGTTCGCTACTGTAGGGAAAAACTGACCTTCTATTCCCCCGTGCACTTGGGCTTACAAAATGATGTTTGTTTGTCCATCAAGAATGATGATGACCATTCATTTCATCCAGTGGGATTGAAAGTATGGAGCCGTGAGTTTTAAGATGGCTGGTAAGGCCTAATTTGGCTCGAAATGTTCTTTGACAATGTGGGCAAAGAATGCTTGACGTTCCAGGAGGGGGGGGGGGGAAGGGGGGGGGGTCTCCTGCAGTGGTTTTTCTGTCCAGCCTTTTTTTCTCACAGCTGTTGCAGTTCTGTTTTCTTCACAAGTGACTGCACCTTTGCATAATGATGTACGCCACGAAGTTTGGTCTTTGGCAGCAGTCTCCCAAGTGTCGTGATGAATTCCAAAAGCTTTTAGTGAGATCTTCAGGGTGTCTTTAAAGCATTGATATGACTCAACGTCTCTAAGTCAAATACCCCAGATGTGAGGGCCTGGCCGCTACCCACCTCCTGCTCTTGGAGGTTTGATGCTGAGCCGCCAGCATTTGCAGCCTACCTTGTTCCAGACGTACTGGTTATCCTTTCCTCTGAAGAAAACAAGGCAAGGCCGAGAGAGGGATCATGCTGCACGGACAACACATGTTCTCTGATTTAATGCCCGGGCTTTGTGCTTTGAAATTCTAGCTCTAGTTACAATTCACATACTTTTGTCTGCAAAGACAGCAAGGTGCCACTCACTCACTTTAAAGCATTTCCTCTGACCGCCTTGGGAGCGTTTACCACAACGCGTCTCGCCGTAAAAAAAAAAAAAATTCGTTTAGACAGCCTGTGATCTGGCATGCGAGTCAAGTGACCAGCCCAACGAATCTGATTCTTCATTAGTAAAGTGTGGATAGGCTACTGGACATGGACGCTCTTTCTAGGACTTCAGTGTCTGGGATCTTGTCTTGCCATGTAATCTTCAATAGCTTCCGAAGGCAGAGTGTGTGGAAGTGGTTTAATTTCCTATCGTGTCGCTGGTAAACAGTCCAGGTTTCACAAGCATATATATAGCAGTTTGGATAATACAACTGCTTTGTAGACTTTTAGCTTTGTTTGCAGGGTTATTCCATTTCTGTCCCACACAAAATTTTATGGTCCTAACAAACCACATACACACATCAGGTCCCTGCTAAAGGACTTGCTCTATTTTTTTTTTTAGGATGTTAAAAATCGACCCGGGCTCCCAAGTTGATTCAACCTAAAACTGGTACCAGAAAATGTCTTCAGAAGTAAAGGCATCTGGCGGGATGATGCCTCATCACTAACAAAATGCTGATTGGTCAAATAAAAATATGCTTGCTATGAACTCCAGCGCAAGGTCCTGTACGTCGGATGAAGACCTCCTGTTGTCCAACATCAGTGTGATGTCATACAGGACCTGAGGTTTTCGTGAGCATCCGTTGTCCCATGTCTCGCTTATTGGTGTGCAGACTGGTGGTTCCTCGCCGTGCAGGCAGATACTCTCCGACTTTGGAAGAATCAGCGATCCTACCACGTTAGCTAGGACCCCGAAGGGACCTGTTGCCCAGGACGCACGACTAGGACGTGTTAGTAGGTCTTGGCCAGTATCAACTATCATATAGAATCTGGCCCTGGTGCCTTGGAAACACCTTCGCGTCCCAAATAAAAATATAAATCCAGCTCCATACGCCCAATACCCACTTACGACTAGTAAAAGGATTCTTTACATTATTTAAATTTACTCATGTTTTTTTTTCAACCGCACAATAAACCAATCAGCACATGATGAGTGTGTGATTAATATAGGGTATAATTTTTTTGACTGTGCTGTGTTTGAAAATATTGCCGGTCTAAGTTTTGTTTTCACCCTTTGTAAAGTTCATGCAACATAATAGCCTAAATACAAAACTTGGACTGGCAATATTTTCAAACACTGCACAGCCATTAAAAATACACCCTAAATATCACGCCTTTACTTCCAAAACATCTGCTGGTAGTCATTTTAGACTGCGTCGACCCGTGAGCCTAAGCCAAGCAACAACAACAAAAAAAAAAATCGACATCCGGTGCGTGGTGAAAGGGTTTCACTCCCCAGGAATTCTTGATACCAAATTTTAAGCTGGGCTGACTTGGAAGACCGTGTCAATCTTTAAATAAATAACTCAGTGGAGGTCTGCATGGCCGAATGGATAAGAACGCTCGATCCTAAACGTCCGGTGTGCTAATGCCGGGGTATCAGGTTCAATCCCTATACGGGTCAGTTGGATTAAAATGTTGACTCCTCGTCCTTGACTTGGTTATGGAAATTACAAGTACCTCTGAAGTCGGGAGTGGATTCGCCTGATGGCGAGGGAGACTGATAATAGAACAAGCTAATTCACACGCAAAAAGCAGTCCAGTGCACTAGAAGTAGTAAGTAGTAACACATGTATGGACTACACTTGGGTCCAAAACGAGTGAACACACCACACACAACAAATTCGCACAGATGTGGACGGAACCTTTAACTTCCTGGTTGACAGTCAAGTGTCTAGTCATTACAGCTCTCATTCTGGTGATGCCGATGGTTAATTATCAGCGTTAGTCAGGCACATATGAAGACCACCCTGAGAGAAGACCAAGCGTACATTGGTTTGGTTTGTCACCAGCATGTCTTCTTCTTTTGCCTTTCTTCTCTCCATGACTCATAAGTCTTCAAGCAAGACATCAAGTGATTTGTAGACTCATTCATCAGAACCTCCTACCTTATCTGGTATCGCATGAGTGAATAATCTACGCCTGATGATGACCCACTGGATGTGACATATTGGTTCCATGCCCACTTTGAACCACCCCCAATAGAAATATATATATTTTTAAAGTTGCATATCCCTTACAGGACATTGCAGTCAACACCAGCATTTTCCAGCTGTTGTTGATGTTCTTGGCAAGATTATGCTCAGTATTTTGACATTGCTTTCTGAGCGACCGGCTCACATACCCCGTATGTAACCAACGTGATGCAATCTGCTGCCGAATCTCACGCAGTTGTGTTCCTCGTGTGGATATACGGGATTACAGACTAAGTCGTTAACCTCTTCGCCAGGGAGATGGCATAGAAATATAAACAATATAAAATAACACAAAGCCCAGGAATGCTAACCTGGTCAAAAATGCACGCAAAAGCCGGATGTGTTGACCTAAGGGTTTTCAACCCAAGGGTGCCTAACGCACACCGCAATCACATCTGAAAAAACACTCCGGATGAACGAAAAGAAGAAGAAGAAATAACACAAAGTAATGCAGCTTTACAGAACATAATAACAAGAAATAGAGAAACAGAGAACTAACACCAGAAATAGAGTACTAACTGTGAACCCTAAGAAATCATCATCAAATGTCGTGCCGGCTGGCGTAGGTGTTCATGGCTCTCCACAGATCTTGGTCTTCTGGATCAACTCCGCTGTTGATATTCTTCCATGCCACCGTCGCAATCCATCCAGCATCATTTCTCTTGGTTTGCATCTGCTTCTCTTCTCCTCGATCGATGTTCTCCAATGCCTCTCTTCTCATCAAATGATCAAAAAAAAAGCTGTTTGCCTCTTTCTTATTGTTGTATATAATCTTCTAGTTTCTTTAGCCTCTTTCAGGCAGTCGTTATTAGTTTTTGGCAGTCCAAGAAATTCATAACATTCATCTCAGAACCACATTCTATCGCTTCCAGTCTCTTCCTAATATGTTCATTTACATTCAAAGATTCACAGCCACACTGTAAAACAGGTTCTATATAGCACTTCAGCACTCTCTTTCTTACATTCAATGATAGTGACTTATTGCATAAGATACTCTTCATTTTCTTAAATGCAGCCTTTGCTTATCCTATTCTGCTCTTAATCTCTGTTGTGCATCTTCCATCTGATGTTATAAATGCCCCTAGATATTTAAAACTAGCCACTTGAAAGAAATATGTTATTTTATTGTGAATGACTTTACTGAATTATATCATGATCAACAGGCAGCTGTCAAAGTAGCCGGTGAAATGTCAAACTGCTTTGAGGTGTACAAGGAAACAAGACATGACTGCATTCTGTCTCCATACATGTTCAACATGTACGCAGAAATTGTAATGAGACATCAAATATGATGAGACCAATGACAATTTTGATCTATTCGTAATTACAGAACTTATACCAGGGTGAGTCAATAAGTAAGACACACAGTTCTGTGGGATGGCAGGTAAATTTAGTTGGTGTTTTCTAGAGGTGTCATTAGATGACAGCAACATCAAACTTTATATTCCCGTTCATCAGGTGGCGCTAGGTGTCTCATATGCATGCACAGCGCATAAACAACATGGTGACTGTATTAACAGAGTGTACAATCAGAGCAACGTGCCATTGTGCGTTTTTTGTGGGCAAAGGGACTGCCTGCAAAGGACATTCATAAGAAAATGCTTCCTGTTTATGCTGACAAATGTTTGTCCCGTAAAGCGGTGCATAGCCATAGGACTGCTGACTAGAGGAGTGTTGCTTCTTCATGACAATGCCAGACCACATACAGTTCGATTAACTCAGGAGAAAATTAATCAACTAAGGTGGGAAGTTCTGGAGCATCCACCTTACATCCCCGACTTAACCCCTAGCGATTTCCACCTTTTTGGTCCACTGCAAACCCACCTTGGAGGGAGACATTTCGCGAACGATGCCGAAGTTGAATGTGAAGTGAAAACGTGGTTTAGAAAACAGAGCACGCAGTTCTGTGCAGCTGGTTTGGGAGGACTGATAAAACGGTGGGATAAGTGCATCAATGTTGGTGGAAATTATGTTGAGAAATAAAGGGACAATGTATGTATGAAAAAAAAACTGATTTCAAGTTATCATATTTAGTTATTTTTATACAGCCATTTGTGACTTACTTATTGACTTCCCCTCGTAGATGCGGATGACATGGTGCTAATGGATCAGAAGACTTCATCCTGTCTGCCAAGAGACATCTTGAAAATCATCTTTTTCTGAACTTAAATAAAACAATGTCCATAGACACAAACTACATACAACCAGTCAACAATGTAGAAATTAAAAACTTTGAATATCTTGTTTCCATTACCAACACCATTGAAGACTGGTCAAAAGAAAGCAGCTCGTAGATGCGGATGACATGGTGCTAATGGATCAGAAGACTTCATCCTGTCTGCCAAGAGACATCTTGAAAATCATCTTTTTCTGAACTTAAATAAAACAATGTCCATAGACACAAACTACATACAACCAGTCAACAATGTAGAAATTAAAAACTTTGAATATCTTGTTTCCATTACCAACACCATTGAAGACTGGTCAAAAGAAAGCAGCCGCAAGCTATCCATGCAAAGATTAAACAGAATTAAGAACCATGGCACAATAAGCAAACAAGATAAGTATGCAGAAGTCGGATGTGTCAGCCTAAAGGTGCAGAATCGCAGCTCCGCTGTAAACAGGCACAAAACAATCACATCCGAAAAAAGACTCAGGATGAATGCAGAAGAAGAAGAAACAAATTAAGTTCTTGAGAACATGGATCATTATTCCTGTGGCAAAATATTGATGTGAGTTATGGCCTTCATCTCATTCAAGCCAAGCCATTTGTAGGCTTATTCATTAAAGGGTGGGTCTTGCAGCCAGTTTACCACTGTATGAGGTAGCCACTCTCTATTAGACATCTTTTTCCCACTCACTTTGAACTCAAGGGTAGTCAATTTACGTGCTACTACTTCTAATGCAATTAACTGATTTTTTAAAAATGGATTAGCTTTCCTTATTACCAGTGTCCCGTGCCTTCAGGTGAACCCACTCCGACTTCTGGGTACTTGTAATTTACATCACCAAGAGTAGGTCAGCATGACAGAATGGATAAGAACGAGTGTTCTTAAACATCCGGTGTGCTGATGCAGAGGTAAGGGGTTCAACCCCTACACCGGACAGTTGGACTAAAATGTGGGAAAGCGAATCCACACGCAAAATTCAGTCCAGCTACAATTAGAAGTGTGCATGGACTACGCTTGAGTTCAAAGCGAGAAAGCGCAAAAAACAATAAACATCAAGTCAAGGACGAGAAGTCAACATTTTAGTCCAGCTTGCTGGTATTGGGGTTGAACCCACTACCAACACACTGGACGTTTAAGAGTGTGCTTATCTATTCGGCCATGCTGGCCTCTACACATCTTATGATCTGCGTGGTAGGTTAGTCTTTCTATTCTTCGCTTCCCTTATGGAAGCCATAAACACAAGGGCACAGTGTAGGTGGTGATAAACACAGTTTGAGACCGATCGGCACTTGATTGGTGTGTTATCCTTAGTATGCTGACTGCCTTACTGAAGAGGACATTTCCTGGTACCAATGAACAGGCTGATAGACTGGCAGGAAATGCACCTCTCGGTGGTAGATTACCTACGGACAAGGGAGAGGTGGTTGGGCGCCTGTTGAACCAGGTGGAGAAAGTGGGGGAACAGACAGAGCACCAGTATGTGGAGAGAATATGGCGGGAGAACAGCAGGGGTTCTGGAAGAATCTCAAAACTGAGAGGGAAGAGCAGCAGAACTTTAAATCTTCTTCTTCTTCTGCGTTCATCCAGATTTTTTTTTTCAGACGCGATTGCGTTGTGCCTGTTTACAGCAGAGCTGTGTTCTTGTGCCGTTAGGCCGACACATCCGACTTCTGCGGGCATTTGTTAACCGGGTTAATCTTCCCAGGGAACTTTCAATCTGATGGCAGTTGGAACCATTAGCAAAATCACTCTTCAATGGCTGTTGAACGAGGGGGTGGAGCACGTGTGGGAATGTCCTGCATGCAGTGTTGTCGTTTCTAAGCTCAACTCAACTCCTGGTACTAACTTTAGGCTGGGAGTCAGATCACTGAAAAAACACCCCTACAACATTGACATAAGTTTAAGTGAAGATCCATTTTACATGCCCTAGATGTATGGACATATGGTGCCGTACCCACATTTATATAGACCATTCGGGACTCAGCAGGTGGTGTGGTCACCTGAGAGCAATAACTGCCCAAGACATTTCGCGGTTCACATTTTAGGCCGGGTTGACTTGTGAGCCCAGCTCAATTAAATTTGAATCAGCCCAGGTTTTGAGTGAACCCATGTCCACGGTAAGTAGGTCAGTATCTAGTCACTACATTACCGCATCCCCCCAATATTTGACATAGGGCATCAGAAATTCTAGGGAACATAATTTTAAATAATGAAAACTAAAACACCAACAGTTATCAGAATGTTGTATTTTATTCAATGATCCAATGTGAAGAAAACCAACACAATAGGTCATTATTCTCATAGTACATAGAATGATGCATTGTTTTGTAGTCTTCATATAAAACCAGCCGTAAATACGTCTGTACAATGATAGCAAATAACATGTATATAAGAAATTTCAGTAAATATTATTTTGTAGATATCAGTCATATTTCTCACTTTATCTAATCAAAATGAATGAATACAAATCATTAGTGGCGACATCAAATTTGATCTGTGAAAAAGAATCACAACGTATATCTGGCCTGCAGCACTATATGACTCCAGACGTTTGCGAATGTGATTGAAAGATTGGCCACGTAATACACCGTGCATTCTGGACTACAAAATGTGAAGGAACTATCACATATCCATAGCGGGAACTGGCTTCAAGACAAATTATTTTATAGCAGTGCTAGATTTTATCAGAAAACTGCAGGTGAAATGATTTGGCCATATAACCAGGTTACCAACCAACAGCATACCTCAACAAGCAATAATGTACAGGCTAGGTGGAAGCAGAAGAAGAGGCCGGCAAAGTAAATGATGGATAGAGGGAATTACAGACCTTGGGAACCTCAATATATGAAGTCCATACACAGGCACTCTCCTGTTGTTTTTGCTTCACCTTGACACCGCAAAGTACAAGAGGAACTTGATGAGATGAGATTATGAGACTTATGTGTTTGAAATATTTCTGTGAAAGTAAGTAATTTAGTCACTTCATATTTTTGTTTTGCGCCCGCTCACTTTGAATCCAAACGTAGTAAATACACACTACTTCTAGCAGTGCCGGACAGATTTTTTTGCGTGTGGATTAGCTTGACCTATTAACAGTGTCATGCTGACCTACGTCACTTAACATGATATAGAAGCTCTGATCTCTTCACAGATCTCAGTCCCTGGTGCTCTGGATCACCTGTACTGCTGACATTTCCCCACGCCACCATCGTAGACCATCAAACAGCATATCTGTCTAAAGAAGAACGGCATGAACGAATGGATAAGAGCGTTCATTCTTAAACATCCGGTGCGCTGATGCTAAGGTAATGGGTTCAAGTTCAACCCCTACACTGGTCAGTTGGACTAAAATGTTGACTTCTCGTCCTTGCCTTCGGGGATGTAAATTACAAGTACTTCTGAAGTTGGAGTGGGTTCGCCTGATGGCCAGGGACATTGGTAATAGGGAAAGCTAATCCACACAGTCCAGTACTACTCGGAGTAGCATGTAGGGACTACGCTTGAGAAAGCAAGCGTCCCCAAAAACAATCTCTCTTACGTTTTATTTATAAATATCATCATCAAGTGCCTTGCCAGCTGGTGTTCATGGCTCTACACAGGTCTTGGTGTTCTGGATCATCTCTCTCCTGATGATATTCCTCCATGTCACTGTCTCAGTCCATCCAGAATCACTTCTTTTGGTCTGCCTCTACCTGTCTTCCCCTTGATCTTTCCAGCCATCACAATGTTATCCAATGCCTCTCTCCTCATCACATGACCAAAGAAAGACGTTTAAATATAATCTATAAATATTTTTAAAAAGTTAGTTGCATATCCTTTACAGGACATTGCAGTCAACTCCAGCATTTTTTAGCTGTTTGTGATTTCCTGACAAGTTTACGTTTAGTAGTTTGCCATTGCTTTCTGGATGACCGACACTCATACTCTGTATAGGAAACCAGCGTAAGACAGTCTGTTTTCAAATAACCCACAGCTGTGTTTCGAACATGGTATGCGGGATTAAGAATTGTGCCAGTAACCCCTTGGCCAGTTTACTAAACGAACAGTTGCGTGTGAATGCTGGATAATTAGTAGTACATTTGTGGGAAAGCTTATAGTAGTGATGGTATGATAGATGCCATGGAGATGTGGATATACAGAAGAATATGTTGTATTTCGTGGAAACAGAACAATCAAGAAATAAAAAAGGCAAGTGAAATATTTTGGCCACGTTAAAAGACATAACAGTGAAATGTGTTGGGAAATAAAGGCAACCAATGTAATACTGACCACATCACCAACAACAGTGTGCCGATTCGTCTACAAATATACAGGACTTGCACCCTACGCCCAAATCGGTTTGGTGTGTGAAAAAAAAGAGCCCCTTAGTTACTGTAAACCTGAAAACCAGTGCATTTGACATAAAACTTTCCAAGGTGATTCACAAACCACGATGAATTTTAATCAACTGAAGTTCCAGTTTAACTCTTATCGCTGGATTCTTCTCTCTGAGAGTTAATAAATCGCAAAACATTAAGGGTTGATAGTTTTCATGATAAAACAGTTCTGACATTATGATCCACTGCCACGGCATAAAGGCACGAAACATGTTCACAATTACCAAAGATGAGGATTCAAAGCCAGCTGCAGACCATTTAGAAACAGTCTTGTGTTGATTTTGATGGTATAAACGTTAGTTGTCCAGAAAGCAATGGCAACCTACTGAAGGTAAAAATTTACTAAATCACAAACACTGCTGGGGTTCATTGCGACATCGTGTAAAGGTCACGCAGCTAACTTTTGAAACTGACATGAGTTGTAATAAAGGTAGTTTTGTGTTGTTTTACATACATATGCTAAGACAAAACAAAATAAACAAAAGTTATCCCATCATGAATACATGGAAGTGTCAGACCCAGAATCCTGCATACCAGTCTTTTAAAAGCACAACATAAAGCCACAGCGTTAATGTCCCTGGTCTGGTAAGAAGAAAGCCATCACATAGTTTAAAAGAAACAATTTGTTTAATGAGAAAAATATGTACAATTTTAATGGCATCAGTAATAATTTCCTGGAGAACTTGGTGACAACATGCAGGATTAAGAGTAAAGGAACAAAGGGAAGGCAGAGAAGTAAATATCTCGATGGCTAGTCCATATGGCATGAACGAGACAAGAAAACAGAGCTGATTCCCGAACTCTGATGAAAGTTTCAAATGGCGAAACATGACTGCTCACGCTTATCAGCATAGCACACGATGATGAATAATTTCTTGATTATACAGAGGGGGAAAAAACAGTTAGTTACAGTTCTCTTTCCTTCCCAGATAATTTCCGGTAAATTCTGAATTGCCCCATGCCCATATGATACTGATATGCCTCACAGGCAGGCTGAAAAAAAAAAAAAAAAAAAAAAAAGAGCAACCAAGCGTATAAATACACATACATATTCAGTTCACAACATAAATTTTCCAAACAAACTGTTCTACATGGAGATCAAGTTGAAATATCAGGACACAGCAGAATTGCCGATCCACAAGTTGAAAACTGAAGCAACTGATATGTCATCTGATGACTTAAGTGCAGTCATAGTTAACTCTGCATAACAAATGTGTCTTAACACAAGCAGAAGGGGGACAGCACATTTTATTTTGTTATGGCTATACCCAGTTCAATCCCTGCAGGTATTTGGATAATTGGTTTATTTAGAGTCTACTGTTGTATCACAAGCTGGAATTGTGATTTGTATATTGAAGCTCTTCAAATAGTTTTGATATCTGTGTTGTATTCTCCACTTTCTTCAATTGGGCGTGTAGTGTTAAACTCATTGTGCAATGATCTCCAGATTCTAAAGCAACTGGATTCTTTGCCAGAGCTATAAAGATGGATTTAAAAAGGTCACTATTAATGTACCCATTATTATAGATGTGATTTAGAAATTTTGTCAATATTTCAATCCCAAAATCTCCTAGGGCCTCAGTTTATTCCAACATATTGTTGTCTGGACCAGGCACCTTTCTTTTCTTCATGTGGTATAGTGCATCTTCAACTTCCACAAGAAGTATTGGTTGACCTTCACCATCGCCTTGATTATCCATACCCAGTGTCCCACCATCATACAGTTCTTCTAGAAATTTCTTTTGTTCACTTGAAATGTGTAACTGCAATGTCTCTTGTATGAATTTAACTGTAGCTCTTCTATATATTCTGTCCATCTATTACCTACTGCGTTCATATTTACAGCATTTCATAAGTAACCTAAAATTATCAGCATTCTATTTTACAAGAGTGATTTCACTGTAAAGGAATTGTTGATTCTGTGATGTGCTGTCTAATCCTAGCATCAAGCCCACTATTAGCATTAGAAAAACTCTAAACTATATGGATAATCAGCTCCCTGAAACAGGATGATTATGTACTATCTGTGAATGGCTAATTATATTTCTACTGGTTAAAGTTCTGAGAAATTTAGCTACAATGCATGGGCTAAATGCTAAATACAGTTTGAGGATGCCTGTCCACTTCCCCAGACACAAACAATATATCACTGCCTGTGGGTTATACATCTGCCATGTTTCTTTCTGCTTGAACCTCTCTGGTGACCTATGGCCTTATGGCCAGAGCCCTATTAGGTAGCATTTATTTTCTAGTTACACCATAAAAACTAGTCCCATAGCATATTTTGCTTCTGGGGTGTGAAGGCAGTCCTAGGCCTTCACATAGTCTAGGTCATGACATATGAGGTGGACCAGCCACTTCCCTTCCTCAGCCCTTTTCCACCCCATTTACAGAATATTATCTGGTACCCATTTTTAAAGCTGGGTTGACCCCACAACCATACTGGTGGAAAAAATAATCATGCTTGTGCTGAAGATTAAGCAGACTGAACAAGGAACTACAGTCCTTGAACCCAACCAATCACTAACATACTTTTTCTTTCAAATAAACATATCACCTAAAAGAATAAAATAAATATATAACGAGGCTACACAACTTCAAATAAATAAATTGCACACTAAAAATCAAGAGCATGCGAATGTATTATGGAGGACATCTTTGATCCTGTAGCCCTTAATGACAATAGAACTTTGATACCAAATACAGTCGGGGTTGATCTGGTTCGGGTCGCCACTTGGTACATCAGCACTTCTAACAATTGGACTAGAGAGTATCTTGTTAAAAAGCTTTAAACGAGGCGTCTGCTTGTGACTGGTTATATTTCCAACCCCATGCCCTGGATGTATCAAACGTTCTCTGTCTGAGGTAATTTCCACACGGCTTAATCCTGAATCCACACGGCTTAATCCTGAATCCACACACATTTCTTTAGAAGAGAGTGCACCAATTTCGGAGCCTACAGAAGGT
This sequence comes from Cepaea hortensis, assembly GCA_963921405.1. Classification (NCBI taxonomy): domain Eukaryota; kingdom Metazoa; phylum Mollusca; class Gastropoda; order Stylommatophora; family Helicidae; genus Cepaea; species Cepaea hortensis. The sequence goes on along the minus strand of OY992894.1, from coordinate 85,579,517 downwards.
TTAGTTCTACTTTTATCATTATCACCATGTTTCTGCGAGATATCCAGAAGCTCAAAGCCTGACATTTCAAAGTCGTCAACAAATGTTAAATCATAACAGACTGGTAACAGATAGTTGCAGTGGAAGTTAAAAGAGATTATGGCTCCGGTTTTTGGTGAGCGCATAAAATGTTTGGGTACGAATCCTTTCAGTGGACATGAACGAGGGGCCAGGACCAATATCATCATACTCGTGGGTGAGATACTCGTACTCATCGTTCCAAGGATATCTTCACTAAATATCTGAAAGAAACAAAATATACATAAGAAAGGTTAACATTGTTTTGTTCACTCGTTTTGAACTGAAGCGTAGTCTAAACACCTGTAACTACTTCAAATGCACAGGACTGATTATTGCGTGTGGATTAGCTTTCCCTTTTACCAGTTTCCCTTGCCATCACACAAACCCACTCCGACTTCTGAGGTACTTGTAATTTACATCCCAAAGTCAAGGATGAGAAGTCATATTTTTCCCGCTCACTAGCTTTGAACTCAAGCGTAGTCCACACACAACACTTCCAGTAGTGCTGGACTGAATTTTGTGTGTGGATTAGCTTTCCCTATTAACAGTGTCCCTCGCCATCAGGCGACCCACTCTGACTTCAGAGGTACTTGTAATTATGTCCTCAAGTCAAGGTCAATAGGTCAACATTTCAGTCCAACTGTCCAGCGTAGGGGTTGAACCCCTTACCTTGGCATCAGCACATCAGATGTTTAAGAACACGCTTTCTTATCCATTCGGCCATACTGATCTACAAGTCAACATTTTATTCTAACTGGGCAGGGCAGAGGTTGAACTAGCTACCCCAGCATGAGCACACAGGAAGTGTAATAGCCATCGTTCTGATCCATTTGGCGATACTGACCTTAAAGTTTACACATATCACCATCACACCATTCACTGACACCAAGAACAATTACACGTATCACCATCACACCCTTCACTGACATCAACAGCAATTACACGTATCACCATCACACCCTTCACTGACACCAACAGCAATTACACGTATCACCATCACACCCTTCACTGACACCAACAATTACACATATCACCATCACACCCTTCACTGACACCAACAACAGTTACACATATCACCATCACATCCTTCACTGACACCAACAACAATTACACATATCACCATCACATCCTTCACTGACATCAACAACAATTACTATTAGGGCCTCTCCTGCCACTGATGGTGTATGCCTGGAAGGGTTTTGTAGCGAGCCTTGGGTTAATGTTCACCTGTTCATAGCAGAAAGTGTGATGCTGGCCTGAGCAGTATCATCATTCATCCATTCAGTAGCATGTCCTTTGCAGAACCTCGCTCTCATAACAACCTTCTGGAAAACTTCTCGATCATAAGCAAGATGTCCCACATCCGATACACCCATCTGGAGATCATCTGCCACATCCTGCACTCATCTTCTCTTTGAGCAGTATCATCAGAACAACTAAATATTCTTCTGTCCTCTATCGATGGAAGTGCAGCACCTGGCTATGCACCTCATAGGTTAGTCTCCAACTCCAGCAAGCATTTGTATACGGTATGTTTCACCTGCACAGGTCCCATTCAAGGTAACAAACAAATGGTTTGTTTCACCTGCACAGGACCCATTTCCTAGGCAGTGGTATTACATACATTTCCTAATGATATGAAAGCCCCCCCTCCACCTACCTTTATATTATTATTTTAAATGTCTTTATCTTCTCCCCCATCTTTGCTTACTAAGTTACCTAAACAGGTGTATGATTCCACCTGTGGAAGTGAGGATTCCACCTCTTGAAGTGAGGATTCCATCTCTTGAAGAGAAGAGTTCACCAAGGAAGACCAGGTCACCATTTACCCGGCTTATTTTCATGATCTTTGTCTTTCCCCTAGTAATGTTTAGACCTAATTGTGCGACTATCCATGGAATGTGATTAATGTACTCCTCAAGCTGTGCTGGTCAGAACAATAACCCAGCCACGACCAGGGCTTCAAGCTGGTACTGAGTGCACAGACAAGTCTGAGAGCTGTTGGAAAGCCACAGAAGATTAATAAACCAACAGGGAACTGGTGTCGTAAGCCACTACACGCTGTGGGATTTACCGAGGAGGGGATCTGACCACTTATGGACTGAATGGTTCAATGTCCATTGAGGATGATTTGTCGACTAACTAACAAACAAGCTAACTAACTAACTAACAAGCTAACTAACTAACTAAAGCTGGACCACTGTCTTGGCAGTATATCGTGACCAAAGCAAGATTACCTATCCTTTCATACGATGTTCTAAAGTACTGCCTTTATCTTACCTGCTGAAACAGTGTACGTTTGCAGGATATGAGAGGGATGCTGTCAGCGTCAGGGCAAGGTGGCGGGAAGCTGATCACATAGGATTCCTTTGGGTTCATCACTGTCCCCCCAAGAATAATGGCAACCTGTAAAACAAGTGAAAAAATAGCAGAAACAGTGTATACTGAGCTGTGGTGGTGTGTTATTTTACTGATGAACTCAAGTCAGCTGGGCTTAATCCTCAGCAGAGGAGGCTGTGTTCAGCTGACTGAGTTAAAGATTATAAGACTGCATGAAAGTGGTTGCACAGACATGCCTGAAAGCTGATGGAAAATGTGTTCAGCAGTGTTTCAGACTAGATAGGGCACCTGAGAGAGAGAATGAACAAACTTTATTTTCAAAGGGTCACAAATTGGACATGCATGCCTGACGTTCAGCCCTTTCAGTCACCCGTCTTTTGTTCATCAATTGTGCACATTACATTTACATTGGAAAAGAACATTGTCAAATGAATGTAAACATAAACAATGCATATGACCATGTTATGAGACAGGCAGGCAGACACATGTACACATGCACGCTCAAAAACACATACATACAATCCTGCATACATACTTACATCATTTACACAAACTCTCACAGTTATGCACCCATCAAACACACACTTCCCGCATTAACATATGCTTACAATCACAAACTCACTAACAAAAGTTTACTTATACATACATTCTTTGTTTCTCTCACGCCCATATATTCTCATTCATACAGCAAGGTACATACACCCATTCCCATACACATAATTGACACATACACTTTCACACAGAGAGAGAGAGAGAGAGAGAGAGAGAGAGAGAGAGAGAGAGAGAATTTGTGTGTTTCAGATTTATAAAAAGCTGTTGTGCGACAACAATACTCTTTTTTCACTTCCATTTCAAAATCTGTCTACCCATTCACAACCTCACTCCTGCCTCAAACAACTTTCTCCACGCTGAAAGTACTTAGAGTTGGTACACTACGTGCTCTGTGGGTCAGCATGACCGAATGGATAATAACGCGTGTTCTTAAACATCCGGTGTGCTGATGCTGAGGTAAGCAGTTCAATCCCTACACCGGACAGTTGGACTAAAATGTTGACCTATTGTCCTTTACTTGGGGACATAAATTACAAGTACCTCTTAAGTTGGAGTGGGTTCGCCTGATGGCGAGGACACTGTTAATAGGTAAAGCTAATCCACATGCAAAATTTAGTCCAGCACTACTAAAAGTAGTGTTTATGGACTACGTTGGAGTTCAAAGCGAGCGAGCGCAAAAACAAACAAACAAACAAACTAGGTGCTCTGACATTTCAGGTGTTGAGACATTCCTCGTACAGTCCAGGCCAGTACCATGTCAACCCTGGCTAACCTGGGTACCAAGACTGTCATGGGAAGCAGATACAACCAGCATGACACGGACATCACCCAGCAAGTGCCAGGTGGTCTATACACATGTGGGTTTAGCACCATGTATCCAATACACCTGAAAGTGTGTACAAGGGCTCTTTACTTTACTCATGTCGCCCATTTATCATCATCATGTGCCATGCCGGTAACCGTGGACGGTCATGTTTTGCCATCTCTCTCAATCATCAGAGTCGTGGATCAGCTCAGTGTTCTTGTCTCGATCATACAACGTGGCCAACCCATCCAGGTATTTACTTCTCTGCCCTCCCCTTGTTCTCTACTCCTCGATCTTGCCAGTTGTCATAAAGTTCTCTCATTTATTTTTTCTCATAACTTGACCAAAAGATTTTGACTGTCTACGCCTAATTTCTCTAATCAGTTTACAGTTTTCATTTGTTTCTTGTAGGACTTGGTCATTGGTTTTTCTGTCTGTCCATGGTATTCTTTACATTTTACTCAGAAACTACATATCCACAGCCATCAGATGTTTTTCAGCTTGTCAGCACATTGTCCACGCTTCACATCCATACAAAAGCACAGGTTCTCTATGTGGCACCTCAACACTCTTTTTCTCGTTGCAAACGATATTTTATCGATCAGTCTGGTTTTCATTTTGCAAAAGGCTGCCTTCGCCATTGGCAATTCTTTTTCCAATCTTTTCAAGGCATCTCCCATCAGATGTTATTATGACTGTCGCCCATTACTGTCCTGTCTAAACTGGTCTAATTTTGTCACATCATGTTGTTTCTGAGATATGATATTGTCTGTGCGCCAGTTTTCTTCAATGTTCATATCTTGTATGATGACTGTTATTTTCTTCTTCATCATTGAGGGTTGTTATAAGAAACATTTTACCTCAAAAGCTTCAAATTACTATTTAGTTAAAGAGGAATGATTCATGATTTGCTTTCATACACTGCCATAAAAAATGTGCATTCCTTCAAGTGTTGATGCATCGGCAGTAAATATGTACATGAGAATGTCGTTAAGTAACAGGAATTTTATTATGAAGTGCATGGAAGAGTATGGACAACAGAAAACCGGACACAAAATGGCTCTTAAGCAATACCCCATGTAGGGGCCGTAAGGATCGAGCAGTTTGCACATGCGCAATGATGATTACAAAATGGCTGTCCCATTATCGACTTGCACCATGAAAGAAGAACAAGGCGCTATATGCTGTTTGTTGTCAGAGGGTGTGAAGTATTCAGAAGAATGACGCGTTAGAAGAATGATGGTTCAGTGTGGATATGGTTGTCAGGGATAAGGTTATAAATGGGTAGAAGATTTCAAAATGAAGACAGAAAGTCATTAATGACAAAGGAATGCTGCTGCACGACAATGCCTGATCTCATGAGTCTTCGCATACAGTGGATACACTATGTGATCTGAAATTTAAGGCTTTGAAACATCCAGCATACAGTCCAGACTTGGCGCCATCAGACATTCGCTTGTTTTGACCCTTGAAATAACATCTGCGAGGGTCAGAGAAGAGAAATTCACACCTTACCAGGATTCGAACCCGGGTTTCCCAAAAGGAGAATCCGGCATTCTAGCCACTCGGCCAGCCGCTCATCACCTGCCTGTCACTATCATGTGCAAATTATCTATCAGAGCTTGAATCAATCTATCTATTCGTCTTTCTCTTATCTGCTTCCCCCAATGTTATCTTTTCCAGACGTGTTGTTTATATGCCCAAGTTACATCCTTTTCCTCAATTTTATTTACCATAATAACCAATCTTTTTTCCATACTGATTTCTTAATGGATAGATCTCTTTTTTCTTTTTGTTTAGTTCAATGAATTTTTAATACTGCTCTGCAGGGGTAGAAAAATCCAGGCAGGAAATAAAGGAAAATTACCTGTTCAATTTCTGGACAGGATTCAAATGCCTTCTGTAAGCTGTCAAACAATTGTGTCAACTCTGAGACCAGCAGTTTCGCCTTCTTGTCCTGTGGGTGCGCCTTTGACTGTGGCAGTTTGGTCTGAAAACCGGAAGGAACCATCAAATGTGTGTAAACTTAAAATATTCACAGAGTTATCCAGCTAAATCAACGTAATCAAGTAAAGTGAACCAAGTTAGATGCCAGTAACTAGACTGGCACCTTGTCATCTTGACAGACAATAGTTTATAAAATGTACAAAGCCTGGGCTGAATTTAGAGACCATGTGTTGCTCATGCAGCATGACTCCCATCTCTGCCTGTCTACCAGAGGAAAGGCATCACCAATATGTCTGGAACAAGACGAGCTGCAGAAACTGCAGGATTATCAAAGCATGTCAGTAACTAACAAACTGTCTCTTTTTTTTTAAATTATAATTTATCCACTTTGTTTGCTAGTAACTAACAAACTGGATGAATTATAATTTACACAAAATAAGAACACAATAAGTTATACAGTGACACAATGAATTGACATTTCAATCATCATAATCTTTTCAGGAATAACACAAACACTGTTTCTAAAGATCTTAAGTAAAACATGAAATTTAAAAAAAAAAATGTTATAAAAAATGTAAACAGAAAAAATAAATTATCTTCTAATTCTGCGTTCTTATGTCTTGAGTTATGCCTGTTTACAGCTGAGCTGCGTTCTTGCGCCGTTAAGCTGACACATCCGACTTCTGCGGGCATTTGTTGACCGGATTAACCTTTCCGGGGGGAAATATATGTATGAAATGTCGCTATGCACAATCTTCATTTCTAGGATGTCTGCTCAGAGGTTCATTTGTGAAAGATGCCAAATACGAAAATGTGGAATCAAAAGTGAGCAAACAGATATGGATATACAAGTTGCGTATCAAAAAAGCTAACATAAGTATTTTGGCGATATGGCCGATCTGGTACACACATTGGATATGTGGAGGATGCTCATGATGATTTGCACAAGCTGGATAAAGTCGACACGTCAGATCAAAACAGACAGAAGAATGCCTTGGGATGCTACACTGCAATACTATTTATCTTAACTTTATATACCTGCATAATGAACTGTGACAATGTGGTTTCTGATATGAATGCTACAAAACCTTTGGACTGTCAAAATAACTGTGACAATGTGGTTTCTGATACGAATGCTACAAAAACTTTGGACTAAAAATAATGAACTGCGACAATGTGGTTTCTGATATGAATGCTACAAAAACTTTGGACTGTCAAAATAACTGTGACAATGTGGTTTCTGATACGATTGCTACAAAAACTTTGGACTGTCAAAATAATGAACTGTGACAATGTGGTTTCTGATATGAATGCTACAAAAACTTTGGATTGTCAAAATAACTGTGACAATGTGGTTTCTGATACGAATGCTACAAAAACTTTGGACTGTCAAAATAATGAACTGTGACAATGTGGTTTCTGATATGAAAGCTACAAAAACTTTGGACTGTCAAAATAATGAACTGTGACAATGTGGTTTCTGATATGAAAGTTACAAAAACTTTGGACTGTCAAAATAATGAACTGTGACAATGTGGTTTCTGATATGAATGCTACAAAAACTTTGGACTGTCAAAATAATGAACTGTGACAATGTGGTTTCTCAGTTTCTGATATGAAAGCTACAAAACCTTTGGACTGTCAAAATAATGAACTGTGACAATGTGGTTTCTGATATGAAAGCTACAAAACCTTTGGACTGTCAAAATAACTGTGACAATGTGGTTTCTGATACGATTGCTACAAAAACTTTGGACTGTCAAAATAATGAACTGTGACAATGTGGTTTCTGATATGAATGCTACAAAAACTTTGGACTGTCAAAATAACTGTGACAATGTGGTTTCTGATACTGATATGAATGCTACAAAAACTTTGGACTGTCAAAATAATGAACTGCTTGGAAGAGGGTGATGAAAGTAGAACATTAAAAAAAATAACGCAACAATGTTATATGGTGATATGAGAAGAGTAGTATTGGAGAATATCATGATGACTGGAAAGAACAGGCAGGCATCAGCAATTTGTCATATAATTTACGGAGTGACTATACACAAAATTTTGTTGTACGAGCCGCTATACACAAAAATGCATGGCTGGTCACGTGATTATTCGGCTTGTCACGTGATGTCTAACTTCCTTCCGTAGAGTGTGTCCTTGACAAATATTGTCTTTGTAAGGTTTAAAGAAAAAGAACTTGCAAAAAAAAAAGACACACAAGAAGGGAGACTAATATTTACTAATAGTCTTCTTCAAGTTTTTGTGAATAGGGGCTCGTACTATTTACAAAATTTTGTGCCGAATAATCACGTGACCAGCCACACATTTTTGTGTATAGGGGCTCGTACTATTCACAAAATTGTGTGAATAGTGGCTCCCTATAATAATAAAATTATGTATGCGGTGGAGGTTGACACTGCAGAGATCATATCATATGATACTGGATGGTTTACGGTGGCACAGAGGAATATTATTAACACAATTATCAGAGACCTGTGCAAAGACATGAACGTGACAATTATTTATCTGCACTTGTGACTTACCTTGAAATGGTTGTCAGAGGAACTTTCTGTTGTTGAAATCCCCTTGGTATCATCACGGTCGCTTGCATGATTTGAATCATATTGCCTACTGCCATTATGCGAGATTTCAAAATTAGTAACATCAGTCAAAGGTACATCTGAATGAGGTCCTAGCTTGTGAATAGTTACTGAATTAAATTTCAACGTTAGTTTTTTAATATCATGGTCGTGGAATTGCGCTTTCCGTACAGACAGATGGTCAGTTTTCCAATTTGTGTTTCCTGAATCTGAATTTTCCTCGTGTGCCACTTTGTTTTTTAACTCATCAACAGGTAGTGGAATCTGCTGGCGCTCGTATAAAAAATATTTGATGAGTTCTACAACCAGAGATCCTCTGGTGCTAGATAATAACGCGCCATCAAAGAAAACGTCGTAGGAAAACTGTTTACTGTTGGCTGTAGATTTTACTGTGTTTGAGACGCCCGCCATCTTCCCTTCCTTGTAGGGGAACTAACTGTAGCTACTAAATGTATCACTTCCGGTAGTTGCCTTGTCCAATTCATCATCATTCAGTGCCTTGCCGGCTGGCGTGGGCAATCTTACGTCTCCAAAAATTACGATTTCCGACGTCATGAACCAATTCGTGTGTTGACTCCCTTCCGTGCCATGACACAAGACTGTCAATAATATTTTCACGCTGTTTCCCTCTATCTCCCTTTCCGCAAATCTTTCCAATTGTCACAACATGTTCCAGTTTTTGTCTTCTCATAACGTGGCCAAAAAACGAGGACTGCCTCTTTCTGATGTTTGTGATAAGTTGTCTTTGCGACTCAGCTTTCCTTACAACATCCTGATTGCTATTTTTGGCTGTCCAAGTAATTTTCAGCATTCTTCTATAAAACCACATATTCAAAGGCTTCCAAGGATTTTTTTCGCCAGTGTACTAATTGTTCAGGACTCGCAGCCGTATCTTAAAATTGGTTCTATGTAATATGCAAGAACTCTTTTCCTGACTTTCAAGGACAGCGACTTATTGCACAAAACGTTTTTCATTTGATAGAATGCAGTTTTTGCTTGTCCTATTCTGCTCTTTATCTCAATGATGCATCTTCCACCTGATGTATCCATATGCCTAGATATCTGAATTTCTGCACTTGCTCCAAAATAACGTCATGTACTGTAATTCACCATAACCTATGTCTTTCTATTAATCAAACTGAGGCTCAGTCTATCACTTTCTACAACCACTGTATCTATCATTTCCTGTAGATCTTGCTGACTTGCCGCTATCAGGACGGTGTCGTCTGCATAACTTAAGTTATTTATATTGTGTCCACCAACCAGGCTCCCTGGCATATCTTTTGTAGATCTAATTATATATTTACAGTATAATGAGAACAAACAGCCTTGTCTGACGCCCTTCTTTATGCGCTGAAATGTTCCTACAAGGTTGTTGATTCGTATGGTTGCTGTTTGCTGCCAATATATGTTCTTTATTATTCGTAGATCTTTGCCGTGGACGATCAGTTGCTCTAGTAAATGTATTATTTATTCATGCTTCACATTGTCAAATGCTTTAGTGTAGTCTATGAAGCATAAATATAGATCTGTTTTTACTTCTATAGTTCTTTCTAATAGTGTCCTGAGAATATACATAGCGTTGTTTGTGCCCTTTCCCTCCACAAATCCACAATGTTCCTCACTAATTTCTGGTTTAATATTGTTTCTTATTCTGTTCATAATTATTCTGAGTAACAGCTTTGTCGTGTGACTTCTTCTTCTTCTTCTTCTTCTTCTTCTTCTTCTTCTTCTTCTTCTTCTTCTTCTTCTTCTTCTTCTTCTTCTTCTTCTTCTTCTTCTTCTGCGTTCACCCGGAGTGTTTTTTTCACACGTAATTGCGTTGTGCTTGTTTACAGCAGAACTGCTTTACTTGCGCCTTTAGGCTGAAACATTCGGCTTCTGTGGGCATTTGTTGACCGGGTTAACCTTCCTGGGTGTTTCGATGGACATTCCACACTCACTCGGAGAAGGACATTTGACTATCACTGTTGTGGTGTCATCCACATCCCAGCTGGTCAAGTTAGAACGACCGAAGACATCCCGATCAACCCTCAAGGGAAGGCAGGGGCAGACCATGGGCATTCCCCGCCATCCAAGGCTTCCATAATTGCAGAGCCGACACAAAGCGCTCTGGTACTGGGCTTACCCAAGGAATCGTCACATCCTGCACATGGCTGCTTAGCCTCACTTCCATATATCACCCCCCCCCCCCCCAGAATCACAACAGGCTGTTCCTCCGGAAACCAGGAGAAATCAGTCTGTAGATGACATTTACACGTGGAGCCTTTAATTCGGACTTTCCACATAACGGATTTGCTAGCCATGCAATACTCCATTTTGTGCCACTGGGACGCTTTTTCACCATTAATGCCCACACAATAGTGGCACTTGCCGTCTTTACAGGTGTAAGGAACAAGGTAGGCTGCAGATGCTGCCGGCTCAGCATCTCCCCTCCATGCAGCAGAGGGTGAGTGACGGCCAGGCCCTCACATCCGGGGGATATTGACTTAGAGGCGTTTAGCCATATCCATCAGCTGAGAGTCGTAGAACAAGTGTCTGGACCAAACATGTAGTGGCACCTTGCAATTGATTCGGACTTTATACGCAATGGATTTGCTAGCCAAGGTATATTCCTTTACTCTGCCACTGGGGTTGCTAGTTGGTATCGTTTATGGTCAGAACTACGACGGTACATGATCGTCTTCTCGCCTCTGACTTTCTTTCTTGATTAATGAAAATATTCTTGACAAATGCTTTCCGAGTAGCTCGTCTTGCAGCGATCCAAAAATGTTACCTCTAACGCCGCAATACGAATGCCCCCGTTTGTCCCTTTTAATCATTACCTCCAGTTCCGAAAACTAACAAAATAGAACCGAGGTCCTGTTCCATTATTCCATGCACCATTATTCAAGCAGCCGAGGCCTGCTTTGAACACTCTAATTTTTCATAGTAAACACGCCGGCCACCCGGGACGCTCAGCGAAGAGCACCCACGGAAGAGAGCCGGCAGACGGTAGGGCAGGAACAACGGGCAGTGAACCGGCGCACGCCAGACCGCCCGCTTGCACCTGAGATCCAACAGCAAGCTTTTTAACTGCAACAACTTTAATATACGCTATTGAAGTTGAAATTACTGCGGCTGCTGGCACCAGACTTGCCATCCAACAGATCCTCGTTAAAGGGTTTGAAGTGTAGTCATTCCATTTGCGGGGCCTCGATAGAGTCCTGCATTGTTATTTTTCGCCTCTATCTCCCCGTGCCGGGAGTGGGTAAGTTGCGCGCCTACTAACTTCCTTGGATGTGGTAGCCGTTTCTCATGCTCCCTCTCCGGAGTCGAATCCCGTTTACCCGTTACAAACATGGTAGGCATGTCACGTACCACTGACATTTGATAGGGCAGATATTCGAAAGATGCGTCGCCGGCACGTAAGGCCATGCGATCAGCACACAGTTATCCAGAGTCACCAGTTGGAACGCCGAGCCCCGCGAAGGCAACGACAATTGGTTTTGAACTAATAAAAGATCTCTTTCCGCGAGGTCGGATCTTGGTATGTATTAGCTTTAGAATTGCCACAGTTATCCACGTAGGATCGTGTCATCTAAGGAACCTCGACTGATTTAATGAGCAATTCGCGGCATTACCGTGCGACAGTATGAACTTAGACATGCATGACTTCATCTTTGAGACAAACATATGACTACTGGCAGGATCAACCAGATATCTATCGCACATACGCAATACTCACGCACGCGCAGATCAAGAGTAGCAATAGCTCAGCGCGCTCCCTCGGTACCCGGTGATACATGCAAAACCACTGGACGCCTACCGACGACTTTTAAGCTACGCCAGGCAGGACTGACCGAAAAGCTATGCCAGCTTACTGACTGCAGGCCAACTACTCCTCGAGATCGAGATCGAGATCGAGAGATCGAGAGATCGAGAGAGAGAGAGAGAGAGAGAGAGAGAGAGAGAGAGAGAGAGAGAGAGAGAGAGAGAGAGAGAGAGAGAGAGAGAGAGAGAGAGAGAGAGGGCACTTATCGAGACCTTGTCGAACGATAGAACAAAAATAGCTCTTTCGTCCACTCAAACCGCGACTGCGGCTTTGCGCTGCGGTCACATTCTCGAAACGCCTGTTTCGCCAACTTGCGTCGGCTGGGAAGTTCTCAATTGGGTGCACCTCATACAGCCATCCGAGACAACGAACACCAGACGCATGTCATGTGACTCATAAGACTTATTGTGCGACGCTCTTCACATTCTAAAGTGTCTGGTTTCTTTGGCAGAGCTATAAAGGTGAATTTTAATAGGCCACTAGGAATGTACCCACTAGTGTAGATTCATTTAGAAATATTGTCAGTATGTCTATTCCAAAATCACCCATTACCTCAATTTCCTCGACTGTAATGTTGTCTGGACCGGGTGCCTTTCCTTTCTTTATGCGATGAAGTGCAGCTTCAACTTCCGCTGCAAGTATTGGTGGACCCTCACCCTTGTTTTGGATATTTACATCCGGTTTCCTATAATCATACAGCTCTTCCAGATATTCCGCCCATATTCCGATAGAGGCGGCTATATCATCTTGTCCCATCAATATTGCACCGTTCTTCGATTTTAAACATCAAATGGTAGCTACCGTTTTCCTACCTGTTAGTTTATTTATTCGTTGATACTTTGCAATTTTTATGTTGCCTAGTGCATCCTCTAATCCAGTGTTTCCCAACGTGGGGCCCACGCCCCACAGGGGGGCAATTTGACTGTTGAGGGGGGCAATTCGAAAATGGAAGAAATCGGCTGAATATAACAAAACGGGGAGACTTGAGACTGAAGTTAACTAAATTGGAACCTGACATAAGATCTCTTTGCAGCAAGCATCAAGCGCAAGGATCTCACTAAATTTAAATAATAAATAATTACTAATAATTAAAATAATATAGAAAAATCTTTCATTAAAATTATTTTGTACTTGAATTTCAGTTCTCCATTATATGTTTTGAAAATTTACTTACTGTGTTTGCTCAATAATTACCTAGTGATTTCTTCCTAAAACCTATCATTCAAGTTTCTTTAGTGAACATTTCAATTTTTGAATATTAAAAATAATGTATATGTTGAGGGGGGGGGGGGCATGGGGCGGGGGAGGGGGGCAATATGAATTTTAGAAAGGCTTAAGTGGGGCATGGTACAAAAAAGGTTGGGAAACACTGCTCTAATCCCTACATCTGTTTTCTACTTCAATGAGCGCCAAACAATAATGAGTGTTTATTTATGAACTGTCTTAATGGCCTCATAGGATTCCCCAATTGATATCCCTACTACGATACAAAGATGTGTGTAAGCGGGACATGATTGATACAGGCATTGATAATGCACATTGGGAGCACGTCGCTGCTGAACGTGTTGCATGGAGGGCAAACATCAGAAATGGAATAAAGACAAAGGAGAAAATTATTTCAGATAAGTCATACACCAAGCGTGTGAGACGTATGATGGTGGAAATGACCACGTGTTCACATGCACCCACTGTGAACGAACATTTACAGCGCGAATTGGCCTTATCAGTCACATGCACTACCGCCATAGGTAAACGTTATTATGCCTTTTTAAAGCACAAACTATCGTCTGTCAAGACCAAGGTGCCAAAGAGAAAGAACATTCCTAGCAATGTATGTCATTGTGATGCAGTTTTCAAAGCGACCCAGTACTAACCATTGTACGACGACACCACCGTACGGTCTGTAATCTGAACGGAGAGTGTGTCGTCATCACAACTTCAGTTCCTCTACATTGTACACACGAGGTTTCTAGAAAACACAGGGTACGACAACCTCCACATTTATCTCCCTTAAATCTTTGGTTATACAAATTTACAGTTACTTCCCTTCAGTCGTGGGTTATATAAATTTACATCGTCAGGAGGTCAGCCTGGCCGGGAAGCTGACAACAAGCAGCCCAAAGTACTTCAAGCTACACCATAGACACCCTACATAGCCAAGTCGAAACCCAAAGGCTGAAAGGGGGTACTCGTACCAAAATTGGAATTGGAATTGGTCAGCCTGGCGGAATGGATAAGAACACGCGTTCTTAAACATCCGGTGTGCTGATGCCGAGGCAAGCGGTTCAACCCCTATACTGGACAGCTAGACTAAAATGATGACCTCTCGTCCTTGACTTGGGAGTGTAAATTACAAATACCTCTGAAGTATGAGTGGATAGTCCTTGACTTGGGGACGTAAATTAGAGTCAGAGTGGGTTCGCCTGATGGCGAGGGACACTGGTAATACGGAAAGCTAATCCACACGCAAAATTCAGTCTAATGTTACTAGAATTAGTGTGTATGGACTACGCTTGAGTTCAAAACCAGTGAAAGAAAAGATATATAACGTCGCCAATTTGAGAACATCGTGATAAATGGACAGCTCAATGGAGACAGATGCGGAGGGAAACCATAAGAAATGATGCTTGATGGACTGAGACTGAGATGTTGGCATGGAATGATATCATCAATAGAGTTGATTCAGAATATCAAAGACCGTGATCTGTGGAGAGACATGAACGCCTACGCCAGCTGGCAGGGCACATTGTGATAACATCGTTCAGAAATTAACGGCAAACTACTGAACGGAAAGTTGCCTAGAAAACATCAACCTGGGATTTGGGGTTGATCGCCACGTCCTGCAAATGCCATGCAACATTAAAAGAACATGTCTTTCTATGATTATCCAGGATCACATAATTGCTTCCCATATATCTTGAGTTATACAATTTACATAGTTAGTTCCCTTATATATCGCATAAGAAATATATACAATTCCAGCGAAAATACACAGCGATATCTACGCAAGGGAAACAGATACACCATAAGGGCCCCAACTATATATACGAAACATAATTTTCAAATTGGAACTTGGAACTTTATACAATTGCCTCCTTTCTCTTCTCGCAGTGTTTACAGTCCAACCAGGGTGAGGTCAGCGTGGCTGAATGGATAAAAGCGCTCGCGCTTTAACTTCCTGTGTGCTGATGGCGGGGTAGCGGGTTAAACCCCGAGATATGTCAGTAAAACTTCTCGTTCTTGACGTAAATTACAAGTAACTCAGAAGTCAGAGTTGGTTTGCCTGAAAGAGAGGGATACTGTAATAGAAAGAAAACTAGCCCACGCGCAAAAATAAGTCCTGCGTGGACTAAGATTGAATTCAAAGCGAGCCAACAAAAAGAAATACTAACGAGATGACCAAAACCATTTATTATTATGCTTTTAAGTATATGTGGCACAAGGTGTTGATCCCACTGTCTGGTGATATCATTTCTTACCCGGTCTCCGATTGTTAAGCTCGCAGCTCTTCTCAAGCATCTCATCTCACATGAATTAATTTGCATATGTCTGATTTGAATAACATCCATGTTTGAAACTGGTAGTGTAGGGTATGAAGTCCTTGACTTGGGGATGTAAATTACAAGTATTCTGAAGTCGGAGTGGGTTCGTCTGATGGCGAGGGACACTGGTCATAGGGAAGGCTAATCCACACGCAATAATCAGTCCAGTGCACCAGCAGTAGCAGCATGTGTGTGGACTACGTTTGAGTTCAAAGCGAAAAAAAACAATCACTGTTAACAACAAAATATAACAGGGCACTAAACAAATCACAGAAAACAACAAAATATAACAGGGCACTTAACAAATCACGGAAGACAACCAAATATAACAGGGCACTAAACAAATCACGGAAGACAACCAAATATAACAGGGCACTAAACAAATCACCAAAGACAACCAAATGTGACTGGGCACTTAACAAATCACCAAAGACAACCAAATGTAACAGGGCACTTAACAAATCACCGAAGACAACCAAATATAACAGGACACTTAACAAATCACCAGAGACAACCAAATATAACAGGGCACTTAACAAATCACCAAAGACAACCAAATGTGACTGGGCACTTAACAAATCATCGAAAACAACCAAATGTAACAGAACACTTAACAAGTCACCGAAGACAACCAAATATAATAGGGCACTTAACAAAATCACCGAAGACAACCAAATATAGCAGGGCACTTAACACATCACCGAAGACAACCAAATATAACAGGTCCAAAAATGTTTTGCATATCCTTTACAGGACATCGCTGTCAACATCAACATCTTTCAGCCGTATGTTGATTTCTTGGCAAGATTACGCTCAGTAGTTTGCCATTGCTTTCTGAGCGGCCGGCTCATTATCCCGCAAGTCACGAGCGCGGGTCGAACCGCTTCCAGTTCTCGCCTCGCTGCGAGACCCTGCGTGGATAAACGGGATTACGGAGAAAGTGGTGTAACCCCTCAGCCAGAGAGACTGGCAAATATAACAGGGCACGTAACAAATCAACAAACTCTCACTGAACGTAAAATTGCCTAGAAAATCACCCATAATCATCATGTGCCTTGCCAAAAGGCGTAGGCACCCATGTCTCTCCACAAATCTAGGTCCTTGGTGTGTTCAATCAACTCTGCTGATGATATTCTTTCATGCTACGATCTCAGTATTTTCAACATAATTTCTCTAGGTCTCACCTTTGCCTACTTCCCCACTGAACTTTCCCGACGTCACGATATTTTCCAATGCATCTCTTCTTTTTGCATGACCAAAGAATACATTTTGTTTTCTTATAGTTGCATAAATACATAGAAAAAAATTGAAGTACATGACGTCATCAAAATGTGCTAAAAATTCATTAAATTAGTTACAATATTTACTGCTATGGTCTAACGTTGTTGTGGGGAAGCTGGAAAGTACCAATACAGTATTTATTATAATTTATTCAATAAATAACCGTAATGCGATGAGAAGGTTGTTTATCGGGAAATCTTGCTATAAATCTTTGAACAACCATCCGTGTGCATCGACCACCATTTCGAAAACACTAGTTCAACCCAAAAAAAATTCTTTATTTGATATCACCATTCTTTTTAGAGTGCAAAGAAGTACTCCGGCAGACGACAGCCATTCGCTGCATATTGCTTCAAAATGATCTGTGGAGCACATTTTTTGATGACGTCATGTACTTCATTTTAAAAATTGTTCAACTTACAAAGTGTAGTGAGTCTTTACAAACACACGGTACTTCCAATAGAATCTGTCGGACAATTGCTGTTTAGTTATTCTAGCAGTCCAAAGTATTCACAACATTCATCTCAGGACAGAATGAGAACCCGTATGTTTAGAGAATGATGTGGAGGTGGATCGGAAGGGGTTCTGGGCTATCTCAAAACTGAGAGGGAAGACCAGAACTTTCAATCAGATGGCAGTTGGAACGATTAGCAGTATGACTCTTCGCTGGCAGATGAACGAGGGGACGGAGCGAGTGTGGGAATGTCCTGAGTGCAGTGATGTCGTTTCTTAGCTCATCTCAAATCAGCTCATCACAAGAACCACATCTCGGACGTTTCCAAGCTCTTCCTAATTTGTTTATTAGTTGACAGGGAGCTGCGCTGATATCATCAGCGCGGTCGTGCCAGTATTTGACGCCAGATGTCGTGGTCTCGCTAAATAAGTCAAGGAATGGTCGCCTATTCCCCCGTGCACCATCATCATCTTTCACTTTTACAGTCAAGCGCCATGGGGAGGGATGGTTGACGTTCCAGCGCCCGATGGGTGGCGCTGGATAGTATCATTCCGTGCGACTGTGCAATGTTTTTGATGTCATCAATGCATTTTCTTCTCTAGCATCCTCTTGCTCTCGTATCAGATCTTCCTTAATGTGGCGCCATGTAAAATGTACAAAATGTGACGCTCCTATCACATTAAGTACTCACAGCATGGAACTGCTTCGTCACAATTTTCCCTTTCTCTTACCTGGCATTGAGAACTCATACCTTCAGATTAACAGGCCGATATTGTAAAGATTTGGTCACCACTTCTAGATTAAGGAATTTACAGACCAATATTGTTAACCAATGTCACCACTTCTCGATTAAGGCACTTAAAGACCAAAATTATAAACATTTGGTAACCACTTCTCAATTAAGGAATTTACAGATCGATAATGTAAACATTTGGTCACCAATTCTCGATTAAGGAATTAACTACTTTTTTTTTTAAATTTTCGCATATCCTTTACAGGACATCGCTGTCAACATCAGCATCTTTCAACTGATTGTTGATTTCTTGGCAAGATTACGCTCGGTAGTTTGCCATTGCTTTCTGAGCGGCCGGCTCACATACCCCGTAAGTTACCGACGCGGAGAGAACCGCTACCAATTCTTGTGCACATCACGTTACTTACGAGAGAATACGGGATTACGGAGAAAGTCGTGTAAACTCTCAACCAGGGAGACCGGCAAGGAACCAGACTGATATTCTAAACATTTGGTGATCATTTCTCGAATAATTGATTTACCGACAGACCGATATTGTAAACAGTTGGTCACCACTTTTAGATTAATAAATAAGAAACCCCGGGAAGGTTAACCCGGTCAACAAATGTCCGCAGAAGTCGGATGTGTCGGCCTAACGGCGCAAGAACACAGCTCTGCTGTAAACAGGCACAACGTAATCACGTCCGAAAAAAAAAAACTCCGGATGAACGCAGAAGAAGATTAATGAATTAACTACAGAAAGACTTAACGGCTGTCATGAAACTGGAATAATGGGAACATAACACATCACCATAAGTGGGCATAAGGTTATCCAGGCTTAGGGTTGCCAGACGTCCGGCATAAAAAGGATAAACATGCCATCCTTTTTAGGCTAATAATTTTCCGGCCGGCAGGCAAAGCTAAAAAACCTTTAAAATGTCCGGGTTTTCTTATATGTTGTTATAATTTTTTATGTATTGTTGTTACAACTTAATATATACCTACACTCTACCGTATGTTTACATTGCTAATATGTACATTTTACTTCTTTATTAAAACCCATTGCTTAATAATATTTAATTTTCCTATTTATGCCAAATGTGAAACACCAATTATTTGTATAATTTGAATCTAACTGTTGCTCTATTCGACTTAAAATTTGTGAAGTATTCTTCTGTAACCCTGGACACAATGGCAATGTGGAAAGAATGTTCTCCTTGATTAATGCTCAATGGACAAAAGAAAGGAACCGACTCTTACTCGACTCTGTAAAGGGCATCATTCTCACAATTTGAAGAATCTTACCTGTGAAAAGTTTTATGCATATGTGATTGCTAACGAGAATCTTCTACGAAAAGTTGGCTCTTTCGACAAATATGTTGTGTAATTAATAAAGATTATGAGGTAATAATTGTACAATCGGCTGTTTAAACAATGTTTTTTTTAAGCATGTTGAAAAAGGCATCCATTGAATTTATATTACTTTTTTTTTTTTAACATGATTGTTTCTTTGTCGAATCACTAAGAGTAAGATACTTATTGGCGGCTATTGTAATAAAATTATACTGATTGTGGGTTTAATCTGGAACGATTCAAATGAAACATTCAATATGTCCCCCCTTTTTTTTTGTGGGGGGGGGGGGGGGGTGTCTTATTATGTCCTTCTTTAGTTGCCCACGTATCTGGCAGCCCTATCCAGGCTGACTACTAGTGTAGAATGTCTCTGATGGAGTCCCTCCACGGTCCCCTATTCGCAGCAACACTTCGGCTTAGCGCAGGCCTGTGTCCCAACATCCTTGCCCGTGTCCCAACATCATGTCTCAACATCCTTGCTCATATCCCAACATCCTTGCCCGTTTCCAAAATTCCTATCCCAACATCCTTGCCTGTGTCCCAACATCATTGCCTGTGTCCCAAATTCCTGTCTCAACATTCTTGCCAGTGTCCCAACATCATTGCCTGTGTCCCAAATTCCTGTCTCAACATTCTTGCCAGTGTCCCAAATTCCTGTCTCGCAAATCCTTACCCATGTCCCAACATCCTTCAATATCTCCCAACATTATTCAACAACACACACCTGTGTCCCAACATCCTTGCCCGTGTCCCAACATCCTATTTCAACATCCGTGCCTGTGTCCCAACATTCTTGCCTGATTCCCAAATTCCTGTCTCAACATCCTTGCCCATGTCCCAACATCCTTCAACATCTCCCAATATCCAGTTTCAACATCATTGCTCATGTCCCAACATCATTGCCCTTGTCCCAACATCCTTGCCTGTGTTCCAACATCCTGTCTCAACACTCTTGCCCATGTTCCAACATCTCTGCCCATATCCCAACATCCTTGCCTGTGTCTTAAATTCCTGTCCCAACATCCTTGTCTGTGTCGCAACATCCTTGCCCATGTCTCAACATCCTTGCCCGTGTTCCAACATCCTTGCTCATGTCACACCATCCTTGTCCATGTCCCAACATCCATGTCCGACCATCCTTGTCCGTGTCCCAACATCCGTGTCCGTGTCCCACCATCCTTGCCCATGTCCCAACAACCGTGTCCGTGTCCCAACATTCATGCCTGTCTCAACATTCTTGCCCATGTCCCAACATCAAGTCTCAACATTCTTGCCCATGTCTCAACATCCTTGCCCGTGTTCCAACATCCTTGCTCATGTCCCACCATCCTTGTCCATGTCCCAAATCCATGTCCGACCATCCTTGTCCATGTCCCAACATCTGTGTCCGTGTCCCACCATCCTTGCCCATGTCCCAACAACCCTGCCTGTGTCCCAACATCCGTGTCCATGTCCTCCCCCATGTCCCACCATCCTTGCCCGTGTCCCAACATCCGTGCCTGTCTCAACATTCTTGCCCATGTCCCAACATCAAGTCTCAACATCCTTGCCAGTGTCCCAACATCCTTGCTCATATCCCAACATCCTTGCCTGTTTCCAAAATTCCTATCCCAACATCCTTGCCTGTGTCCCAAATTCCTGTCTCAACATTCTTGCCAGTGTTCCAACATCATTGTCTGTGTCCCAAATTCCTGTCTCAACATTCTTGCCAGTGTCCCAACATACTGCCTATGTCCCAACATCCGCACCCGTGTCCCACCATCCTTGCTCGTGTCCCAACATCCTTGTATGCTTCAGTGAGTTTTCCTTAAGAAGTCATTCTCTTGCCCTCCAGTATACCCAGTAATAGACACCCATGTCTCCCCGGGAAGGTTAACCCGGTCAACAAATGCCCGCAGAAGTCGGATGTGTCGGCCTAACGGCGCAAGAACGCAGCTCTGCTGTAAACAGACACAACGCAATCACATCCGAAAAAAAAAACTCCGGATGATCGCAGAAGAAGAAGAAGACACCCATGTCTCATACTGCTGCCAAGCCAAGATACCTAAAACAATCTACATCGTCAAAGGACCCTTTTACATGATTTTAACTGCATTAGGTATATGGTGCTAGAAAAAATGTAGGTCGTAGACAGCATTTATGACATCATTATGACCTACATGTCTGCAGACCAATTGGCACTCTTTGAGTAATTTATGATAGGAGACCGAGTATCACTCGTGGGGATATCCATGTGAAATGAAAGTGACTCGTACCCAAAACATTAAATAATAACAATACACAATAGACGCCTTTACTTCACAAAACATTCCCAAGTACCTGTGTTAGGCTGGGTCAACCTGGGAGTCTAGATGAATTACGATAGATGGATAAGAGAGCTTGCTTTTAAACTTCCAGTGTGCTGATGGCGATTTAGCGTGTTCAACCCCACACTGGTCAGTTGGACTAAAATGTTGACTTCCTGTCCTTAATTAACTTGAGGACAAAGTACGAGGGTAAGTTAATAAGTAAGCAACAAATGGCTGTACAAAAATAACTAAATATGATAACAACTTGAAACCAGTTTATTTTTATATATACATTGTCCCTTTATTTCTCAACATAATTTCCACCAACCGTGCCATGTTTTCATTTACATGCTATACCACAGAACTGTATGACTTACTTATTGACTCGCCCTCGTAACTTTTTCTACCCAGTTATGCACCGCTTTACGGGACAAACATTGAAAACCCACCTTGGCGGGAGACATTTCGCGAATGATGCCGAAGTTGAATGTGAAGTGAAAACGTGGTATAGAAAACAGAGCATGTAGTTCTATGCAGCCAGTTTAGGAGGACTGAAAAACGATGGGATAAGTGCATCAATGTTGGTGGAAATTATGTTGAGAAATAAAGGGACAATGTATGTATAAAAATAAACTGGTTTCAAGTTGTTATATTTAGTTATTTTTCTACAGCCATTTGGGACTTACTTATTGACTTCCCCTAATACAAGTTCCTTAGAAGTTGGAGTGGGTTTACCTGATGGTGATGGGCACTGGTAATAGGGAACATGAGTCCATATGCACAAATCAGTTCAGTGCAAACTACACTCGCATTTAAAGCGAGCGAACAAAAAGAAAAGAAAAAGAACCATGACACACAGGCTGGCAAGCGAGCGTATGGTCACAAAGCTACCACTGCTCTCTACATGTGTTGTTTGTCCATCAAGAATGATGATGACCATTCATTTCATCTAGTGGGGTTGAAAGTATGGAGCCGTGAGTTCTAAGATGGCTGGCAAGGCTATTTTGGCTCGAAATGTTCATCGACAATGTGGACAAGAATGTTTGACGTTCCAGGAGGAGGATCTCCTGCTGTGGTTTCTTTATCCTGCCTTTTTTGGCAGCTCTTGCAGTCCTGTTTGCTTCACACGTGACTACACCCTTGCGTAATGATGTATGCCACAAATTACAGCCTTTGGCAGCAGTCTCCCAAGTGTCGTGATGAATTCCAAAAGCTTTAGTGAAATCTTCAGATGCTTTAAACTACTTTAAAGTGCTTCCTCTGGCTGCCTTGGGAGCGTTTACCAAAGTGCAGCTCACCGTAAAAATATTTGTTTAGGGAGCCTGTGATCTGGCATGCGAGTTAAGCGACCAGCCCAGCGAATCTGATTGTGGATACTGGGCATAGACGCTCTTTCTAAGACTTCAGTGTCTGGGATCTTGTCTTGCCATTTAATCTTCAATAGCTTCCCAAAGCAGACTGTGTGGAAGTGGTTTAATTTCCTGGCGTGTCGCTGGTAAACAATCCAGATTTCACAAGCATATAGCAGTATAGCTCTCTACATCACACACACACAAAAACAATCACAAGATTAAACAAACAGCTGAGTTAAAAAGTAGTATTAATTTTAGAAAACAAATAAGTCCATTAATATCTGTAAGCAATTGATATACTGCAGGCGTAGTGTACACCACATTTACAGTGTAAAATATCATAATTATCATAACAATAATAAGAAAGGTCTGTACATTTTGTACACAAAATCAATGTATGTACACAATGGCTGATAACGGCTAAATCCTTCGTGCAAAAACTAGTTGATATAAGCAATCTCTTTCAAGCAATCTTGATTGAAAATGAAGAAGAAAGCAATCGTTAAAATAAAAACAATATCTCTATGGAGAATATAACAGATATAAACATTTCTATCTAGCATACTTTCCAAATTATAACCAATATAAGCACATCTCTGGTGTGACAAATCTTCTAAAAAGTAACCGACATAAGCATATCTCCAGTCTGACACCTTCTAAAAAATAACCGACATAAGCATATCTCTGGTCTGGCAAACCTTCAAACAAGTAACCGACATAAGCATATTTCCGGTCTGGCAAACCTTTTAAAAAGTAACCAACATAAGCACATCTGGACCCTGGCAAACCTTCTAGAAAGTAACAAATACAGGCACATCTGGGGTCTGCCAAACCTACCAGAAAGTAACTGTTATAAGCATATCTCCGATCTGTGAAACCTTCCAGAATGTAACCAATTTAAGCACATTTGGAGCCTGTCAAACTTTCTAGAAAGTAACTGATATGAGTACTCTTAAAATATAGCAAACCACCCAGAAAGTAGCTGATATAACCAACCTCCAATTCGTTAAACCACTTTAAAACCTAGCTGATAAAAACCTGTCGATACAAACTCCACTTTGTCAAACCATCTAAAACTGCTGATATAGGCAATGTCCAATATGTAAACTAATTAACATTAATTAAGAAACCTTTGACCTGTCAAATTACACATAAGTTTGCTGATATTAGAAAATGTCTAATCTGTCAAACCACTCAGAAATTAGCTAAACAATCACCAATCTGTCAAACCTTCCAGAAACTAGCTAATCAATCTGTCAAACCTTCAGAAACCAGCTAAGAAATCTCCAATCTGTCACATCTTCCAGTAACTAGCTAAGCAATCTCAAATATGTCAAACCTTTCAGAGACTAGTTAATCAATCTTCAATCTGTCAAATCTTCCTGAAACTAGCTAAGCAATCTCCAATCTGTCAAACCTTCCTGAAACGAGCTAAGCAATCTGCAATCTGTCAAACCTTCCAGAAACTAGCTAAGCAATCTCCAATATGTCAAACCTTCCATAAAATAGCTAAGCAATCTCCAGTCTGTCAAACCACCCAAAAACTAGGTACAGACTAATTTATCAAGCTCATAATCATGTGCTGTGTTGATAAGCGTGGGCGGTCATGATTTGCCATCTCACACGATCACCAGAGTCGTGGATCAGCTCTGTGTTCTTGTCTCCACCATACCAAGTGGCCAAGCCATCCAGGTATTTACTTCTCTGCCTTCCCCTTGTTCTTTTCCCCTCAATCTTGCCAGGTGTCACTAAGTTCTCCAATTTATTTCTTCTCATAACATGACCAAAAATTGTGACTGTCTACGTCTAATTTCTCTAATCAGTTTATAGTTTTCATTTGTTTCTTGTAGGACTTGGTCATTGGTTTTTGTTTTTCCTGTCCATGGTCCATTATCAAGCTAGTGAAGTCTATTTAGCCCCATTTAGCTTGATGTAGCCTGAATCTGGTCAAAGACCAACTTAGAAGATAAATTACAGGGGGACAGTATGGCTGTGACTGGTATGAAAGCCACACACTCAACCGTGCCCCATCCTAATATATCCTAGTTAGCAAAAGCAGTGGGTCGTAATGCCTGCTTGAAGATCGTTTGTAATCATATCAAATAGCCATGGGACATAAGCTGGTGGTAATTAATTCAACATTTAAGTCTTCTATTTAATTTTAATTGTGGTACAAAAATGATGATGATGCTGGTGGGCGAAACCTAGCTCTAAACCTATGTAGTTTATCCCATTCTATGAAATTTTCCAAAAGTTTTATGTAAATATATGAATGAATGAATTAGCAGGCATTATAGTTTGATATGTGAGGACATGTCACAATTATTATGGTGATCAAGTTAGCCAGCCTATTTGATTCGCAATGTCCACCACTGTTCCAAGTTTATCGTAGGTCAGCATGGCCAAATGGATAAGAACATATGTTCTTAAACATCCAGTGTGCTGAGGCCGAGGTCCAACATGTTGGACTAAAATGTCGACTTGACTTGGGGATGTAAATTACAAGTACCTCTGAAGTCGGAGTGGATTCGCCTGATGGCGAGGGACACTGTTAATAGGGAAAGCTAACCCACACGCAAAATTCAGTTCATCACAACTGGAAGTAGTGTGTATGGAACACACTTGAATTCAAAGCAAGCGAGCGCCAAAAAAAAAAAAAAGTTCCAAGTTGATCGTAATCGAAGTGAAATATCCCATATTATCAGGCAATATGTGATGTATATGATGTGAAATATGAAATAGATTAGAATGTCGAGACATAAGGGAAGTGACTGTGAAAACAGAAAGTGTCACATGGCATAAGCCACGTGAGACATTTTAATTTATGAAATTATGCTTAATGAGGAGTGGGATTACACTTAAGTAAATCCTACCGGAAGGTAAATGTTGCCTCTCACAAAGGATCACCCCGCAATGAGAGCAATGGAGGCAGGTTCTTGGTGATCAAGATCCTACATGGAAGGTAAATGTTGCCACCCACAAACGATAATCCAGTGAGATGAGAGCAATGGAGGAGGGTTCTTGGTGATCGAGATTGGGTTCCTTTAGATTCCAGATCCATCAGTTGTGCTGACACAACTCCAGAATGGTAGGTGGCCTATGGGGTGGAAGTAGTAGAAGATAGATGGACTTCACTGAGTGTATTTATATATAGTGTCTAGAGCAGTGGTTCTCAACCCGTGCCCCCCCCCCCCCCCCCCCCCCCCCGAGAATTTTTTTGGGGAGGGGGGAGAGAGAAAAGAAATTCAGATGATTTCAAGATCGCTTACTTGACATTGTTTTTCCCTCAATACTTTACAGTTCTACACTTCTTGCTCTTCTGAAATTTGTTTTGTAACGTAAGTAGACCTGCAAATCATGTTTTATGTAGACGTTTAGACTTGTTCTAGTATGCGTTATTAAATTTAGCTTCAATTTTTACGTATACTGTGTAGGGGCTGGGGATTTTTTATAGGAAGGAAATATGAAGGGGGGGGGGGGGGGGGAAGAGAAATGACATTCTGAACATATGGTAATGGCATGCATGGGCCATAAAAGGTTGAGAACCACTGGTCTAGAGCGAAGAGTATAGGGGTACACTGAGATGTTTAGAGGGGTTAAGTCATGACAAGTGACTTAAATTAACTGTCATGACTGTTATGTTACATTATTTTAACTTGAATACAAGCCAGAGATATCAAACGTCATAATTGTTGTGATACATTATTTTAAAATCACAGCCAGAGATATCAATTGTCGTGACTGTTATGTTACATTATTTTACAATCACAGCCACAGATTATTCCTCCTTTACAGAACAAGTCAGTAGCTGAACTGTTAGAACTCGCCAGGTATCTGCTGGGTGTAGATTTCTGTGTGGTGTAATCACTAACCAGTTACTGTATTTGCCACTAACCGGTTACAGTATTTGCAAGGGTATAACACTTCTGTTGGTATTTATTTGGTAATATTACTGTTTGATTGGTGTATTCCTACTGTTTGATTGGGTGTAATCCGAATGTTTGATTGGGTGTAATCCGAATGTTTGATTGGGTGTAATTCTACTGTTTGATTGGGTGTATTCCCACTGGTTGATTGGGTGTATTCCCACTGTTTGATTGGGTGTATTCCCACTGTTTGATTGAGTCTAGTATTTCCGTTACTATTATCTTTGTTTGTTGTCTGTGGTGAACTCAATTCGCAATCCTGCATGTGAAATTAGCTGCAGGCGATTTGGAAGCAGATTGTTTTGTGTCCATTTGTAACATGGTATTGTTTGGTTTGGCATTTGCTGGCTTTCAATTTGAGCATAGCCCATACACGTGCTACCACCTCAAACAGTTGCCACTACAGTTGCTCTATTACCAGTGTCCCTTGCCATTAGGCGAACCCACTCTGACTTCTGAGGTACTTGTAATTTATGTCCCCAAGTCAAGGATGAGAAGTCAATATTTTAGTCCAGTTGACCGGTGTATGGGTTGAACCCGCTACCTTGGCATCAACACACCGGATTTTTGAGAGCAAGCGCTTTTATTCATTTGGTTAGGTTGGCCTCCTAAAATTGTATGAGCACAGTTGTTCAGAAAGAAATGGCAAACAATTGAATTTAAACTTACGACTAATCTGTTTTCCCCACTCATATATATTTTGTAATTCCATGTAAATTGTCATTATTTCTCACTCATATATTTTGCAATTCCATGTAAATTATCAGTGGTTCGAATCGCAAAAGTGACTTATGAGAGTATGGAGCCGGTCGCTCAGAAAGTCGTGGCGTGCTGATGAGCGTAATCTAGCCTAGGAATCAACATACAGCTGAAAGATGCTGGTGTTGACCGCAATATCCTGAAACAGGATGGAAACGCGAAAAAAAAAAAAAAAAAAAATGTAAATTATCAGTTTCTCACCCATATATTTTGTAATTCCATGTAAATTGCCATTGTTTCTCACTCATAAATATTTTGTAATTGCATGTAAACTTTCATTGTTTTCTCACTCATATATATTTTGTAATTCCATATCAATTGTTGTTGTTTCTCACTCATATATATTTTGTAATTCCATGCCAACTGTTATTGTTTCTCATTATTTCCCTAGCATTTATCAGATTTCATTAACATATTTTAAATTTTGAATTGTCAATTTGAGTACAGTAAATCACAAACAGGTGACAACTACTGGGGTTGATAGTAACAACCTCTAGAGGAATACAACTAACTCGTTCAAATCTTCACTTACTCGTAGATTATTGCTGAAGTGAGGAGTTTATTCTGGTGCACTGTTGTAGGTGTCTCCTTGACTAGATACCAGTTAAGTTATGTGGGTCTTTTACTGAGTGTTTTAATTCAAGCAGCCAGCGATGTGGTGAAGGGGTACGAATGCAATTTGCCATCCCACATTCAAAACACAACCACGGGTGATTTGGAATCAGACCGCCTTGCACTGGTTTTCATACAACAGTGTGAGTGCCGGTACTTCAAAAAGAAATGGCAAACTACCGAACACAAGCTTATCAAGAAATCAAGTCAGTTGCATATCCTTTACAGGATGTAGCAGTCAATTCCAGGATTTTTTGCCCGTTCGTGATTCCTGGGCAAGTTTAGGTTCAGTAGTTTGCCATTGCTTTCTGAACAACCGGCACCACTCATACCATTGTATAGAAACCAACGCAAGATGGTCTGCTGCTAAATCACCTGGGGGTGACTGCGACGTTCTGTAAAGGATATGCAACTGAATTGTTTTCATTCAAACGTTTTACTATGTGTTGACCTTTCAAGAGTATCTACATAAAGGATTATTTGTTGTGGCTTCCATATTTATGAAGCTTAATTTGTGTAGCCTGTACTGTTATTACGGTGAGTAGCTTTGACAATCTCTGCCAAAAGAGTGTTTATTCTTATTCTTGAGCACTAGTGTGTGGAGCCAACCTTCCACCCCCCATGACATTTCAACCATATCCTCATTGCCTTGTGTGGTATGTGGGTGGGGGATATGTGTGTGGTGTGTAGGTGGGGGATATGTGGTGGTGTGTGGGTGGGGGATATGTGTGTGTGGTGTATGGGTGGAGAATATTGTGGGTGGGGGATGTATGTGGTGTGTGGGTGGGTGGGGGATGTGTGGGTGAGGGATGTATGTATGTGTGGGTGGTGGGGTGTGTGTGTGAGTGGATTGGGGATGTATAGGTGGGTAAGGAAATTGTGTGTGGGTAGAGAGATGTGTGTTAGTAGGGATGTGTGAGTGGATGATGGATGTGTGGGTGGGTGCAGGATGTGTGTGCGGGTGGGGAAATGTATGGTTGGAGGATGGGTGGTTGGGGGGTGTGGGTGGAGGATGTGTGGGTGGGGGATGGGTGGTTGGGGGGTGTGGGTGGAGGATGTGTGGGTGAGGGATGGGTTTGTGGGTTAGGATGTGTATGTGGGTGGGAGCGGAATGTGTGGGTTGGTGGGGGTTGTTTGTGTGGGTTGGGGGAGCAGGTGGGGGAAGTGTGTGTGGGTGGGGAGATGTTTGTGGGATGGGGATGGGTCAGTTGGTGGGGTATGTATGTGTCCCTGGGTGTGTGGGAGATGTGCCTCATAACATGGTAATTTGCACTGTTTTTGTTTACAACATTCATTTGACAATGTTTTCTTCCTATGTGAAGGTATAATGCACTACTGATGAACGAAAGATGAGTGACTGGAAGGGCCGAATGTAAGACGGGCCTGCGTGCCCAATTTGTGACCCTTTTAAATAAAGTTGAATTGAATTGAATTTTCTCAGCCTCTGCTTCTTTCTACTCCTCCTCCTTGCCACCATATCACACAGCTAAGCAATCTCCAAAATTTGCCAAACCATCTAGAAAATAGCTAAGCAACCTTCAATACATCAAACATCCCAGAAACTAGCTAATCAATCTCTAATCTTTCAAACTACCATGAAACTAGCTAATCAAACTCCAGTCTGTCAAACCACTCAAAACTAAGCAACACCCAATCTGTCAAATCACCCAGAAACTAACTAAGCAATCGCTTTCACACCACCCAGAAACTAGCTATGTAATCTTCAATCTGTCAAACCATCAAGAATCTAGCTAATCAATCTCAAATCAGTCAAACCATCAAGAAACTAGCTAAGCAATCTTCAATCATCAAACCACCCAGAAACTAGATGACACAAGCAATCTGTAATCTTACAAACCACCTTTATGAAAGTACATTTTGGGGTATGTTTCTTGTCACTAAGATATAAAAATAATATATTTATAAAACAACTGAACAACAGTGATCACTTATTGTACATATGTCCGCTTGTCTACATTCTCCTTGCTGTATGTACAACATATATTTACAACAAAATAATAATAATAATAAAAAACTAAAGACACATATATGCATACGTCAATTTGCATGAACATGGTTACAACCTGGGGTGGGAGAAGCAATATTATAATTAAACATACAATTGACACTAAACTAGACAGATGGCATTCACAATTTGCCATCGCCACAGAAACCATGAAAAAGTAAACTAAACAAAATGTTTCTAGAACAATGTTTATGCTACACATAACACAGGTGTCCTGTTCGTCTAAATGTTTATGTTTGAATTTTCCTTAGAATATGCTTCCTAATTTCTTTTCACTGAAAATAAATCACATGAATGTGGTAGGATGTGATCCTGCCTCGAATCACCGCCTTCTTCTTTTTCAATGATTGTCACAAGAAACATGCACAGACATTGTCTGTCTGCTTCAGCACTGTGCATATGGACTGACAATCATTGTCCTTATAGGAGCAGACAGTTGTCTCAATGCTGAATCACAACTTACCACATTTCTTTATGTTCCCACTGTAATCATCTACTGTCTTCAACATCCTTCTATTTAATTGTACATATTATATACTGCAATTGAAATCACCATTAAAAATAAAACATCATTATGATAATTTTTCTAATGACACTTGGTGTCCGCCAAATGGACTTGTGTATGTGGTAGACTGAGGGACCATGGCTGCTCGCCCTCACTGCCACCATACAGTTAATGTCCAGGCTAGGTTTCTATAAATGCCACTGTATTAAACCAAACAACGCAGGAATAACAAAACAATGTTCGCATCCAACAATGACCAGACAAAACATGGCACGCTTCAGAACATCACAACAAATGCATAGATGGTAATAAATTAATGTTCACAAGTATCCCATCCCCAACAACATGAACAGACTCCTAGTGTGACACCAGAGGGAAGGAGGAAAATTAAGATTATTTCAAGATCGCGTTAATATAAGAACCAATTATTTGATATTGTTTTTCCCTTCATACTGTACGGTTCTGTACGTCTCACCCTTCTAAAATTCATTTTATAAAGTAAATAGACCCACAAATCACGTTTTATGTGGACGACTAGACTTGTTTTAGTATGTGCTATTAAATTTAGCTTCCATTACATATACTGTGTAGGGGCAGGGAGGGATTGTTAGGTAGGAAATACGAAGGGGAAATGACGCTCTGAAAATATGGTGAAGGGGGGCACGGGCCAAATTTTTAGGTAGGAAATACGAAAGGGGGGGAATGACGTTCTGAAAATATGGTGAAGGGGGGCAGGGGCCAAAAAAGGTTAAGAACCACTGATCTTGAACATATCATTGGTTTAGAAAGAGAAGTGATGAAAGACTAGAAAGTTCTGGAAGATGAGATAAGGACCAACCGAACAATGAGGGACATAGGATATTGAATATGACACCGAGGGACACAGGACATTGAATATGACAAGGGACATAGGACATTGAATATGACGAGGACACTGAATATGACATCAAGGGACAGGACATTGAAGGACACAGGACACTGAATATGACATCAAGCGACACAGGACATTGAATACGACATTGAGGGACACAGGACATTGAATATGACGAGGGACACAGGACATTGAATATGACAAGGGACACAGGACATTGAATATGACAATTAGATACAGGACATTGAATATGACAATGAGGGACACAGAACATTGAATATGACAATGAGAGACACAGGACATTGAATATGACAATGAGAGACACATGACATTGAATATGACAATTAGACACAGGACATTGAATATGCCAAGGGACACAGGACATTGAATATGACAAGGGACACAGGACATTGAATATGACAATTAGATACAGGACATTGAATATGACAATGAGGGACACAGAACATTAAATATGACAATTAGACACACAGGACACTGAATATGACAAGGGACACAGGACATTGAATATGACAATTAGACACAGGCCATTGAATATGACAATGAGACACATGACATTGGATATGACAACGAATGAGCTGTGAGAACTCATGCAGGAATGAGCTTTCTGCTATGATGAGAGTGACGTTGTGCAGAATTCACATCACACAACGATAACTCAAAGGAAAGTCATGAGTACCCAATAAAATGTGGGTCGAGTGTAAAAGATACAAATTTAAATTATCCTATATAATGAGTGTAAGTGTAAAGATAAAAGTGTACAGTACTCAATAAAGCCCGCTCTGTGGCGAAGGAGATCACAAAAAAAATTCATAATCCTGCATTTGAAACACAGCTTTGGGCAATTTGGTAGCAGACTACCTTGCGATGGTTTCCATACAATGGTTTGAGTGTCACTCGTTCAGAAAGCAATGGCAAACTACTGAACATAAATTTGCCCAGGAATCACAAACAGCCAAACAATGCTGGAGTTGACTGCTACATCCTGTAAAGGATATGCAACTAACTTAACTTACCCAATTAAAAGTGGGTTGGGTGTAAAAGGTAACAGTGTATACTAATTGTAAAAATAAAAGTTAACAGCACCCAATGAAACATGGGTTGTATCTTAATGTTAAAAAATGGTGTACAGCACCCAATGGAACGTGGGTTGTGTCTAAATAAAACAGATAAAAAGTATATTGTACCCAGTGAAGCAGGTTGTCTAAGTGGGGGGTGTTAGGGAAAGAAATAAAACTTCATAGTATCCAAAGAAAGTGGTCTGTGTCTAAGTGAGACAGATAAAAGTGCACAATATCCAAAGAAAGTGGTCTGTGTCTAAGTGAGACAGATAAAAGTGCACAGTATCCAAAGAAACTTGCATTGTGTCTAAGTGTAAAAGATAAAAAGTACCCAATGAATAGTGGGTTGTATCTAAGTGAGACAGATAAAAGTGCACAGTATCCAAAGAAACTTGCTTGTGTCTAAGTGTAAAAAAGTACCCAATGAATGATGGGTTGTGTCTAAGTGAGACAGATAAAAGTGCACAGTATCCAAAAAAACTTGCATTGTGTCTTAAGTGTAAAAGATAAAAGTTCACAGTGTCCAAAGAAACTTGTCTAAGTGTAAAAGATAAGTACCCAATGAATGGTGGGTTGGTCTAAGTGTAAAAGGTAAGTACCAAATGAATGGTGGGTTGTGTCTAAGTGTAAAAGGTAAGTACCGAATGAATGGTGGGTTGTGGCTATCCAGAGAAACTTGCATTGTGTCTAAGTGTAAAAGATAAGTACCGAATGAATGGTGGGTTGGTCTAAGTGTAAAAGGTAAGTACCGAATGAATGGTGGGTTCTGTCTAAGTGTAAAAGTTAAGTACCCAATGAATGATGTGTTGTGTCTAAGTGAGACAGATAAAAGTGCACAGTATCCAAAGAAACTTGCATTGTGTCTTAAGTGTAAAAGATAAAAGTTCACAGTGTCCAAAGAAACTTGTCTAAGTGTAAAAGATAAGTACCCAATGAATGATGGGTTGTGGCTATCCAAAGAAACTTGCATTGTGTCTAAGTGTAAAAGATAAGTACCGAATGAATGGTGGGTTGGTCTAAGTGTAAAAGGTAAGTACCAAATGAATGGTGGGTTGTGTCTAAGTGTAAAAGGTAAGTACCGAATGAATGGTGGGTTGTGGCTATCCAGAGAAACTTGCATTGTGTCTAAGTGTAAAAGATAAGTACCGAATGAATGGTGGGTTGGTCTAAGTGTAAAAGGTAAGTACCGAATGAATGGTGGGTTGTGTCTAAGTGTAAAAGGTAAGTACCCAATGAATGATGTGTTGTGTCTAAGTGAGACAGATAAAAGTGCACAGTATCCAAAGAAACTTGCATTATGTCTAAGTGTAAAAGATAAAAGTACCCAGATGAATGGTATGTTGTGTCTAAGTGGGATAGATAAAAGTGCACACATCCAAAGAAAGTGCTCTGTGTCTAAGTGAGACAGATACAAGTGCACAGTATCCAAAGAAACTTTCATTGTGTCTAAGTGTTAAAGATAAAAGTACCCCATGAAAGGCGGATTTTGTCTAAGTATAATAGATGAAAGTGCATAGTACTTAATTAAATGTGTCTTGTGTCAATATATCCCCTGCTTTCAATAACTTGAGCCTAACAGAAGAAGAGAACAAATGTTCCATACGGTGCGAACAATTTTAGCCTTAACGAAAAATGTAACAAATGTTACACAATGTGTAAGGCAATATATAGCTTTAGCGAAAATTAGAAACGATATGCAATATTTGAGGCAACCCCTAGGCTTACCAAGGAATAGAACAAATGTTCTATGATGTTTGAGACAAAGCCTAGTCTTACAATGAAATAGAACAAATGTTCTACAATGCTTGAGGCAACTCCCAGCTTTACCAATGAATAGAACAAATGTTCTACAATGCTTGAGGCAACTCCTAGGCTTACCAATGAATAGAACAATTGTTCTCTGATATTTAAGGCAACACCCAGCCTTACCAATAACAGAATAAATGTTCTATGATGTCTGAGGCAACTCCTAGCTTTACCAAGGAACAGAAAAATGTTCTACAATGTTTGAGGTAACTCCTAGTTTTACCAATGAATAGAACAAATGTTCTGTTTGCGGCAACACCTAGTCTTACCAATGAATAGAATAAATGTTCTATGTTTGAGGCAACACCGTCTTACCAATTAATAGAACAAATGTTCGACAGTGTTCGAGGAAACTCCTAGCCTTACCATGAAATAGAACAAATGTTCCACAATGTGTGAAGCAACCCTTAGCTATAGCGAAAAATTGAGCACACCTCAGGCAGTATGTAAGGGGACATGTTAATCAATTGGTCACATATCCTCCAATGGAAATATAAATGCTGCATGCATGTCCACAGTACAGTCGTACAGGATGGCAGTGTGTTTGACTTTTGTGGTTATGACAGGAGATGGCACTGCCATATAAAATACACAGCCCTTTGCTGAGAGTGGATGAAAAGGCAAACGGTCACCTCACACGGTCAAGTACATGAGAATTCTGGCTCAGTCTTACATAAGTTTTTTTCTGTGGAATTTTTCCTTACAAAGTGAAGCTTTTTATACTTATGCCTGTTATTCCTTAGTGGAGCAGAGTTCGAAACTATCTTCTTTGTGGTCAACCTCTTGATTCTGTCACTGTTGTCCATGACACTTTGTCCACTCAGAGCTAGTCCCACACTATCTTCTTTGAGGCCTGTTTCTTGATTATGTCACTTTTGTCCAAGACAAGTCCACTCAGACCTAGTCCCACAATCTTTGTGTCAGACTCTTGATGCTGTCACTCTTGTCCATAACACTTTGTCCACCCAGAGCTAGTCCCACAATCTTTGTGTCAGCCTCTTGATGCTGTCACTCTTGCCCATGACACTTTGTCCACTCAGAGCTAGTCCCACAATCTTTGTGTCGGCCTCTTGATTCTGTCACTCTTGTCCACTCCACTCAGACCTAGTCCCACAATTTTTGTGTCAATCTCTTGATTCTGTCACTCTTGTCCACTCCACTCAGACCTAGTCCCACAATCTTTGTGTCAATCTCTTGATTCTGTCACTCTTGTCCACTCAGAGCTTGTGGTTGGCCTCTTGGACTATGCACGCAATTAGCAATGTGCATTAACTAAGAATGAAGCACTTTCAATGGAAGAGAATCAACAGAGAATGTCTTGCCCTGGATAAGCTCGTTTACCTCACTCAAAGTCCAGCAAAAAATAGTAGCACTGTAACTTGCCAAACGTGAAACAGGAAGTGACTACGAAGGATTTGGCTGCTGCTGGCGATCACTGTCTCGAAAGGCTACATGTGGTGTTTCCCGAAAATGGCCCTTCCCAGTCTAGTTTAGTTTAGTCGTAGGATCAACATCACGGCACACGGTTTAACCCATAAGTCCTCCGTTTTCCTCCTAACTGAAACCTGAGTCTGGAGAAACTCAGCTCAGTGCACGAACTCCGTTGCATCGGCGAGGATCCTGAAATACTTTGGGAAGATTTTTAACTCGAAAGTTTGCCCGGGCAGCGCCGTTAGGCTACTCTTTTTCGATTTCCAACTGCCAAGGGATTTTTTATGTGCGCAACAATACACACGGGCGTCCGATCTCACTACCCAGAGACCAGGGGAAATTTTATTACTGGAAGTCCACGTGGATTTAAAAAAAAATAAATCCCGGTCCTCACCGGGGCCTGAACCCGGGACCTCCAGCACTCGAGGCGGACACCATACCTCGAGACCACTCAGTCCTTCCCAGTCAATGAAAACAAGTAGGCTGGTATCTCTTAAATGTCCTACTAATGACAAATGGTGTTGGGATGAGGTGGTTTCTCCTCACCTCCCCAAGTTTCAAGGTATCAGTTGTGATGAAGTCTGCCAAGGACCACATACCTTGCATGCTTTGAGACTGAAAGATGTACACAGCATATCACAATGTTGATGGTAGATATACAACATCCAAGCCTTGCACACCCCATGTGATTGAGCGAAAAGAATGTGCAGGATGGAAATGGGGTCATCACCAGGGTATGTACAAGAACAACATACGGCCTTTATGTCACTTTGCTTGGATCCTAGTTTCATCATGGCTAAACTAGTGTAATCTGCTGGGTAATTGATCTGTGTTTAATAAACATCTGCTGTTGTTCTACATTTGTGTTCATTCTTCATTCAGTGCTATAGTTATTTTCGACAAGACTTCATATTCATGACACCAAAATTTCATCTTCTTAGTTCATGCCATATAGCACTGGTAATGATGCCTGGTCATAGTCTTTGACCATCTTCATCAGATGGAATGCTGCCTGTGCTTGGATTAGTCTACAGGTGATCTGTGTGTTACTTGTTCCATGTTATCACAGACCTTAGATAGTTGAATCTCTTATTTGTTTCAGTGTCATCACATTTTCTGTCTCTGTATACTGGTTGCTTTGTGTTTTCCTACTCATGACGGTATCCTTTATTTGTGCATTTGGTTGTAGTCCTTTCTTTTCATTTTCTGTGGTTATGATGTCTAGAAATTCTTGCAGTTCATTTTAATTCCTTGCCATCAGCATAAAACATTCTTCTTCTTCTTCTTCAGCATTCCCAGCCATTGAGGTTCTTTGCTGCAGATACAATCTGTCTCCATTCGTCTCTCTGGTGGACCTTCTCTTGCCAGTCGATTTCAGTGCTTGCAGGTCTGTATATATATTAACTCTCCAGCCTTCTTGGTCTACCTCGGGGTCTACGATCATTTATTTCCTGAGTGTAAGCGAGTTTTGTTTCCCTATTATCTCCCATTCTTTCTATATGCCCCAGCCATTGCAGTCTATTAGCCTTCATGATACCAGTGATTAGCGGGGACTTAGATCATAAATGTCTTTGTTGCTTCTTCTTTTCCACTCTCTACTTTATGTATCCCCAATGAACCCAAAGATGCATAAAACATATTTTTTGAAATTTTTAATCCCCAAACTTTCATATCTGATTGATCTCTTAAAGATTTCATTATATGATTCCGAAGCCAGTTCACAACCAGTAATCATTCTTACATAAAAATTATCTGCATGTTCTTCACAGGACACTGCAATCAACCTCAGCATTTATTGACTGTGATGTTTTTAGGCAATTTTATGTTCAGTAGCTTGCCACTGATTTCTGAAAGGTCGGCACTCAAACTATTGTGGCAATAATGCAATATGATATGGTCCCAAATTGCTTGTGACTGACTACAAACCCAGTGTTTTGGAATTGTGAAACTGTACACCACTTCTAAGCCACAGATGCCGAAAAACATGCCACAGGATATAAAATCTCTGTCTTCTCATTATGTTGTTCTCTTCTAGTCTAGAGCATGGAGAAAATTAGACTGTATAGTTTTGTACTTATAATCTGGGATATCGAGTATTTATTCCCATATGGCATTGTACTTAATCTCCAGGATATAGTGGAGAATAAATTCCCACATGACATTGTGCTTATACAATAGGATATAGAG
The DNA here is from genome assembly GCA_963921405.1 of Cepaea hortensis. Lineage (NCBI taxonomy): Eukaryota > Metazoa > Mollusca > Gastropoda > Stylommatophora > Helicidae > Cepaea > Cepaea hortensis. The sequence continues at coordinate 85,541,194 of OY992894.1, read as the reverse complement.
GGAAAATGTATTCCTACACGACATTGTACTTGATGTAGAGGAATATGTATTTCCATATGACATTGTATTTGTACCCTAGGATACAGAGGAAAATGTATTTCTACATGACAATTGTACAGCAAACGAAAGAAGAAGAAAATGACATTGTACTTGATATAGGGGAAAATGTATTCCTACATGACAAAGTAATGAAAGGTGGCACATGCATGGATGGACTTGTAAAAACATCAACAACAAATTAGCATCAACAGAAGGAGCCTAGAATCTTGTACTTCAACCCTAGTGTGTGGAGGACATTAAGACCTTCAACACCTACTCTAGAACACAGAGGAAACTAACTCTGCAGTCTTGCCACTCTACCCTAGATCATAGACGACAACAAGATACTAAAGTCATCCACTTCTCCCCTAAAATGTAGAGGAAAAGAAGTCGCTTAAAAGTCAATAGGGTTGACTTTAATGCACCAGGTTTTTATCCCATATGGCTCAGTCTCTTTCCAGAGTGCAGAAAGTGTTGCATAAAGCACGAACTCCGCAGCTCCAGCGAGGAGTCTCAGAAAATATGCACTTGTGAACCGAATGACGCGGTCAGGAATCAAACCCACAACCTTTGGAGCTCAAGTCAAACGGCTTGACCACTTCGCCACGGAGGAGGAACAGAAGACCATGTGCCTTGTCTATGTCACAACGACACTGCACCTGCCTAATGCCAGACCAGGACCTCATAGAATGAACAGCCCAAACCAGAAAGCCGATATGAATGCCTGAAACATCTTACACAAGAAAGATCTAATGGTGCCAGGTCTTCATGGGTTGATTTAGCAACATCAATGTATAGACAACACAGGGGTATTCAATCACCTGGCTGGACATGAGAACTACACCCACAAGCATTGACCAACAAGGACAGACATAGAAATCAAAGGTTACTTGAGGCAACAGAAACATTCTAAGCTATAGGTACAGTGGAAATGAAATGGAAGTATTCTTGCCCATTCAGTGATAGCATACTCTGGGAGTGAGGCTACCATCACTTGGAGATGACAATACTGTCATCTGGAGGTGACAGTAATTTAGAGGTGACAGTACTGTCATTTGGGAGGTGACACTGTCATTTGTAGGTTACACTGCTGTTGTTAACTGGAGATGACACTACTATCGATTGGAGGTAACATGACTCATTTTACCTGCTGACATAGCTGTTGGGGGTCAACCCCCAGTATGGCAGGATTCCACCCAACATAAAAATAAGTACCCCAGATCTGGGAGACAAAGGGTGGTTGGCATTATAGTGACCACATACATGCCACCCCTCTTCATGTCTTGTTTAGTCATAGAAAACAAAGGCACAACCTTATATCCCCAATGGCATGTACAATGGTTTCACGTTCACATGCCAGTAAGGCTTCTGGAGTGATCAGCTGATATACACAACACACAAGTACTTTCTGTTGTTACCTGGTTTGATGATAATTTTATTTACATGCCTTTATACGTTACCACTTTACACAAATGCCAATCAATGATGATTGCATAACTTAATATTTTGCTGGCCTCTGGGTTTTCACCAACATTCTCACTGCCAGGTGTCTCATCTTAAAGTGAGTTAGACAAAACATACTTCAAGACCCAGTATAAAGAAGCCTCTCACACGGTCAACTAGCAAAACCTCAGGTTTTAAAAACTTTGCCACGCACATCGGGAAAATCTGGCTATTTAATGAAACCAAATGGGCCAGAATTTTTTGTTTAACATACCGAACATAAACAGCAGAACTTTCTAATCAATTATGTTTAAACTACCAAAAACAAATCTACTTAACACCTGGGTATACTAACTCTCTTCCCACATCTGCCAAGATGAACTATCATTAGAACTGACCTTTCAACTTGCTATAATAAATTCACAGTGGTGATGATACCAGTTCGCTTCCTCACTATCATCACCCGCTCACACTCAAAACATGTCATGAAAACAGCGCCTTGCTGTAAGCACACGGCAAGTGGATGACGGTTTAATTTTGTATGTTGTATGTGTGCATCACACAGAAAATCTATAATCAAGCTACTCAAAAAAAAGTCGCTTAAAAGTCGACAGGGTCAACTTCATTGCACCGGGTTTATCCCATATGGCTCAGTCTCTTTCCGCAGTGTGGAAGCGTCGCACAAAGCACAAACTCCGTAGCTCCAGCAACGACCCTCAGGAGTCCCAGAAAAATTGCACTCGTGAACCGAAGGACGAGGCCCAGAATTAAACCAACAACCTTCGGAGCCCTAGTCAGCCAGTTTGACCACTTCGCCATGGAGACTCCCAAGCTACTCAAAAGTATATATGTATGTGTGCGTGTGATACATAGAGAACCTATAAACAAGCTACTTGAAAGTATATGTGCATATGTGTGTGTCCATATGTAGGAGAACATGTCAATAAGATACAAACTGATATAAGGAAGGTGAAAAATGGCAGTTGTTTCTAAAGGTGTCACTGGGTGGCAGCACCAAACATTTCACCGATGATGCAGAGATTGAATGTGACAGGCAGAGAGCAAGTATATACTTCTGTGCTGCAGGTTTCAAAGCACTGTCATAGCAATGGGATAAGTGCATCCATGTGGGAGAAATAAACGGGAAATGTAGCATTCATAAAAGGGAAATGTAGTGCATTCATAAAAGGGAAATGTAGTGCATTCATAAAAGGTGTTCAAATTCATTACAAATTAAGGGGGAAGAATCCATTTGTAACGTACCGACTTCCTCTTGTGTGTGTATATATGATTTATGTTTTCTGATGTCTCCCACATGGCCACAAATCCCAGCTCCTTTACATAGGTTAAGCATCACCTACGACTCATGGATGCTGAAACGTACAACTATCAAGTTCAGCCTCCACCAGAGAAAGAAACTCACAACTCTGTACCACTAACCTCAAAAGTGCTAAATATTTACACTTTATAATCAAGGCTAGAACTCAAATCTCATACAAAAACAACCATCTATCTAACATTTAATAGTATATGTTAGTTTATTCCATATTTTAGTTTATTCTATACCAAACAGATGACTATACACAGATGATGTTCTCTCCATATTGACCAAAACATTTTATTTTATTCAGGAAATAATTTTATGTATGTATTCACTATTAAACACATGGTATAAAAAAGACAGGATGTACAGAACACGTACATTAATACAGAATGGCTGAGAAAAATATGAATATGGAGTGATTCACAAACTTTACAATGTATCCAGGAATAGAGAATGAATTAAGAATTATAGAAGTGGTAAAGAAATATGAGAATACTGAGCGAATAGAGGATTATAGAACCAGACGAGAAATACGGAAAAAGAGTTAAGGCGTGTGTGAAGTGCTTGTTAAACACAAGTTGCTTGGTACAGATCTAACGGTTTATTAAACTCTTCATAATTTAAACAAATGGACATCAGTGTATCTCAAACTCATAATGGCTCACTGGATCTTACAATGTCTCTATGGTTTACTCAATAGATGATCATTGAAACGAATGTCTCTATGGTATACCCAATAGATGTATCTTTGAAACAAAAACCTCATTTAACATGAATACTAAAGACTCACTGTGTCAAAACTCAAACACTGCTTTTTTAAAATTAATGAGTTATTAGATCTAACAGTTCATAGGCAGGCCGAGAGAGGGATCATGCTCATGGGCAGCACATGGTCTCTAACTTCAGTCCGGGCTTTGTTGCTAAGGAGAGATATAACTCCAAATTACAAACTGTCGTTTATCAAGATGGCCAGGTGCCAGTAAAATAGTTCATGGCACTTAAAATAGAAAAATAACTCCAACGATTCTCCGCATCTTCAAAGACATGGCCCGTTGCATCTCAAATCTAACAACTCAATTATATTAAACCAACAGCTCAACAAACTACTCACTCAATCTGTCAACTCACAGCCCCAAAAGCAAACCCTCATTACATTTTCAATCAATAAGCTCATTAACTAAATTAAACTCAAAAACTAATGGTCTTAAAAATCACCAACTAATTACACATAAATCAAATGGCTGACTGTGATATACAACATGTGCATTACATCTCAAGTCCAATAACTCATTCTCACTCCATTTTCCTACGTAAATAGTAACAAAGAACTAGTATTATAAAATACAACCAAGAACACTAATCACAAAACAATACAACAATCCTATCTTGATTACTATAACAATGATGGACTATTCATAAACAGACAAGATGGTGGGACAGATAATCTTACAACTGTAAAACAAACAAATAATATACTCATTATAAAAAAAATATTAATAATACACAACTCCAAATATAAGTGCACAAAAAGGGAGCCAAAATGTCCCCCAATGCGCCACAGGAATCACGTGTCTACTCCACCGACTAGGAGCAGTATATGTCTTTTTTTGTCACAACTATTCACAACAATATGAACAGAAAAATACAACCTGTTTATACAAGTGAACTACAAATGCTCACATGCAATTCAATTTATTTGCAAAAAACTCATTTTAATTGCAAAGTGTTATCAGTATTAAACCTACGCCACGAGTCACTTGCATTGAAACAAATTAAATACTTAAATTTTTCCGTGAAAAAATATGTTTACGATTTGTCTTATAATGAGTTAATGCAGTAAAAGGAAACACAATAACTGCTTACAAATAATTCACCAGCCATGTACAGATAATTACAGATAATAAAAGCACCAAATGCAGTATTGCAGAATATAAACACAAGTATAAAATGAATAATGAGAAAATATATCAACTAACATTGCAAGGGCACCGATGTAGTTTCATGCAGACTTCTGGCTAAAAGACCAAACAGGCAATGCAACTTTAAGTGAAGTTTACAATTTTTAATACGTCTTCTGTCACAACCAAGAATTATAATAACCCACTCTGTCCAATTTAGTTCTCACTTGAGCCCAATTTAGTTCTCACTTTAGTCCAATTTAGTTCTCACTTGAGCCCAATTTAGTTCTCACTTGAGCCCAATTTAGTTCTCACTTGAGCCATATTTCTAAATTTTAAAAAGTTGTCAGGAAGTAGTTTCCTACTATGAAAAGGTGGTCGACCTCTATCTCACTTAGCCAGACGAATGCAAGAGTCCAACCCTCTTCCAACCACACTACTGATATTATCATCACAGCTCCCTATCAACATTGCTAATGAACCCTTCTTAACCCAATTCACATCCGGTAATTCTCAAGCCAGTTATCTTGGCTACTATATGCTCTTTTTTGAAGTTGATGCCATAGAGCAGTCATCCTGTCTACATGTTATTCGCCTGAAGCTGTTTAAAGATGTGACTGTCCATAAAATTGTACTTCAGAAACTGATGTGGTAGTTTCCCCTTCAGCCAATATCTAAAATTACCCACCCTATTTGGAATAGATCCAAAGTACTATAAACTCTGACGCAGACAAAACCACACATGAATGAATAAACTGTATTAGAGAACAGAGTTATGAAGAAGGTGTATCACCCACAGAAGTTAGCAGGGCACATAATGATAACTGTCTTTCACAGCACCACTTCTCATGTTAGTTTGTGTATACTGAACACCTTTCGATACCTTCTCTGTAATTACAGATACTGCTTTGTCTATATGCTAATTATCCATGATTTACTACCACATGATAAGATCAGCCATATACAAAATTTAACCAATTAATATTATAAAAGTTCACTGAAGTAAAACATACATTTGTTCTACTGAGGTCACACCATGCTCAGCCCTTCTGGGTTTTGCAGTAGAGGAGAGGACTCCTATTCACTTCTTGAAGCATAGGAGATATCTGGTGCTAACCTCATATTTTAAAACCACACAGGCACTCAGTGGGTGAAGAGGACAGTATCACGCCAGCTTCATTCACTTCCCAGGACATTGTCTGGCACTCAATTTAGACCGGCTATGAGTTATGAGCTAAGAACCTACATCACGGAACTCAGGAGATTATCTGGCACCCATTTTAGACCCGCTATGAGTTATGAGCTAAGAACCTACATCACGGCACTCAGGGCATTGTCTGGCACCCAATTTAGACCGGCTATGAGTTATGGGCTAAGAACCTACATCACGGCACTCAGGACATTGTCTGGCACCCAATTTAGACCGGCTATGAGTTATGGGCTAAGAACCTACATCACGGCACTCAGGAGATTATCTGGCACCCATTTTAGACCCGCTATGAGTTATGAGCTAAGAACCTACATCACGGCACTCAGGGCATTGTCTGGCACCCAATTTAGACCCGCTATGAGTTATGGGCTAAGAACCTACATCACGGCACCCATTTTAGACCGTTTATGAGTTATGAGCTAAGAACCTACATCACTGCATTCAGGACATTCCCTGGCACCCATTTTAGACCGGCTATGAGTTATGAGTTAAGAATCTACATACTGCAATCATGACATTCCCACATGCGCTGTGCTCCCACGTTCAACAGCCAGCAAAGAGTCATACTTCTAATATTTTACACCAGATAATCCTGAGATCCAGGTCAATGAAAAAAATCTCTACTCTGACAGGGATTTGAATACACGACTATCGGTTCTAACCACTGCACTACCACTTGTGAACAAGAATCGATCATTATTTCAGATAATACAATCAGTTAAAGCAGATCTAAAATATTTTTAATGAAACAAGATGAAAAAGAGAAGACAAACTACAAAAGCTGACAGAAAAAAGAAGCATTTGAGAGAATGAAAGTTATGAAAAGACATGGTTTCCCATGTCAGCTGGAAGGCACTTAACAAGAACACATTACATGCCACCAACAAACTCGAACAAAATTATCTCACCGAATCATTTCTATCTAACCAGCTCTTTTCCTCCCATGCACACGAGCACCACCTAGGAAGAAACTACTTCCTTCTTGTTTCAGTGTGTTCCTTGAAATATTGGTAACCTTTTGTTCACTTGTCAGGGGGATTAAAACTTTCTTGAAATATTGCTACCATTTTGTTTGTTACATGGGCAGAGTGGATTAGAGCTATGACATCTGTCCTATATGACATAGTGTGTGTGTGTGTGTGTATACAAAATACGAAAGGGATGTTATAGCCTCCCCTGATCCTGCAGTACTTTCACTGTGACCTTGGCGAAGGGGATTAGACCTTCCCTGAAATATTGCTAACATTTAGTTTATTTCGGTGATGGAGTTCAGAGGTATGACGTCTATTTCTACCTTACGTGGCCTTGGTTCAATTCACCACGCTCTGTATGGTTTTACAAGATATGAAAAGGTATAATATCAGGTTAACATAGACATTTTGAAAGATGTATGTGTGATACATTCTGAACATGTCACTTCCTGATGTTGACCAAGGAGCAAAACAAATCTATGCGACACTTGAAAACATATCTATACCACACTATCAACATCAAAGCTATGTCATATTACAAAAACAAATCTATATTGAAAAAATCTATGCCACATTATCCACGACAAATCTATGCAACATCCCCAAAAAACAAATCTATGCTGCACTATCAAAAACAAGTCTATGCCTCACTATCGAAAACAAATCTATGAGACTTTATCGAAAAGAAATCTATTGAAATTTGGCTTTTATATAAAATATGAGAACCGTGGGTTACTTGGATATTTAAAAAGTGGGAAACAAGCAATCTGGCTTTTATAAATGAAAGTTGCGAGTTACTTGGCAATTATAAAAAGGGGCGGTGATTTGAAACAGGTTTGGAACCCATGGCTCTTGAACGTAATCTGAGCGTGCTCATAGCACTGTCTACCAGCACAGCTACCTACCAGCTACGCTGATACACCTATTGTAACTGTAGATACCTTCGTTATCTGTAAGTTTCTGTATTCATTACATAAACTCTCAGTGGTAACACATCCAATTTGTTGATGATCAAGCTGCTTTGTCCATTGAATCCATTTCTGGAGGTAGCTATTGTTCTCTTCATAATCCAATCTATAGTTAATCAGAATAATGCAGGTAACAAAAGGTATCCTTGTTTGACTCCTCTTCTTTTACCTTTACTACTCGGCACTCTTCTGTTTCAGGCAACAGTCCACAATAGTAGCTCAACTCGTGCACTTAAGGTCAGACGAAATATTTCAATGAGAACTAAGCCCAGCTGTGGCATGTTCTAGGAACCAAAAGAACAACCCTTTTGAAGCCCATAAATAAACAACCAGCAATGAATGAACCAGGGGAAAAGTGACTGCTATCACAACTGGAGGAGAAAGTAATCTCGTCATTGGAAAACTTGCATTTTCAGAATGGGGATTTTGTCCCCTAAGAGCGAAACAATCCATATTCAGAAATGAGCAGAGGCTGTTGCTATGAATTGGCTACATAGATAGCACATGAGTCAGCTGCTAGAAAACCAGCAGTTGCACACACATTACTGCTGAAGGCAAAACCTGCTAGTTCAGCAACTGGCCGCCCACCATTGTTCTGAAAATGCAATTCAGAGTACAACCACCATGGACAGATGTAAAAGCATTACACATGAAATTCACAGCGCACAATGTCGCCCCACAACTTAACTCAGTAGCTGGGCGATGGAACCATGTACTTCCAGTCCAACGAGAGGAACATGCATAAGCAAAAAAAAAAAAAAAAAAAAAACTCTGGAGGCCTTAACAGCTCACCAGCCTATCCGGGTCATTGGACCAGAAGTTCAAGCTGCTTGTATGTTGCAGGCAATGGGTCCCACTATATTTCTTGCTCTGGTGATGTACCCCGTCAAGTCTACTATTTATCAATCTACTGCTGTGTTCCAACTTGCACAACTCCAGTTGGACTTTTCCCCTCCAGTATCATCATCATCACCACCATCCAGTGGCTTGTCTTGCGTAGAACTTTGCTCCAACAACGGTCTTTCGAAAATTCTCTATCATATTTCAGATATCCAGCCTCCGTTGCTGTCAATCACAACAGGAGAAAGACACCTGATGCTGTTAGCCTGCCTATGGAGTGTCAAAGAGGTAAAGGAGCCGAAACATTCCTCTAAGTAGAAACACCTCCGATAATCAGAAGCCCCCTGTCGTACTTCTCCATGGCATATCACTCTACCACATCTTGAATGCATATACTTTGTTGCCCTCCTCTTCTCCACCTTCCCCCCACAGGGATCTTTTCCAGATATTCTGGTTGTTTTATACACCCAAAATATTCCATTTTATTTCAAATAACACTTCACATACCCACAAGAGTTTCCACAACAGGACATTTTTGTTTCTTTCTTTAATAACAAATCTTCAGTACTAAATTCTAACTGGAAGATCTGTTTGTACTCTTTTTCATCCAATGAATATTTACTACTTTAAGAAACATCCTTTAGTATGGCTGTTTATAAAAGTGTCATCTTTTAATTTGGTCAAAATATATCACACCTTCATAATCCCTCCTTTCATTTTAAGGTTCACAAGAACCTATACTCTACACGTTTCTTTTTGTTTCCATGAAACCTGGCCTGTTCTTCTGTTTGTTTACATTTACAAGGTTTTTAAGAGATCTCTTAATTGCTTCTTGATCAGACCCTGATACCCCCGTCAAAGCTTGAAGATCACTGGCCCGGTTTTATGCTTACCACACCTGCTGCATACTTTACGACTGAAATGACTAACACTAGACTCTAAAGCTTCCCGCCCCCTAATTTAAACCAAAAAAAAAACAAAAAAACAATCTAGGTTAAGGTCACTCAACAAAAGCTGTTTCAGTGACTAACCGCCCAATGTCACCCACGGCAACCTCACAGTTGGACGTTATACTAAATTACTGACTCATGGCTGGATATGTTATGTTAGTGGTACGTATATATATATATATACACACATATATATATTATGTTTCGGGATAACACATGTAAGCATATTGAGTACAGCATGACACTACGTATCTGTTGGACGAGGCTGCCTCATGAGCAGTCAGGGTACAGCCCCAATGCAAATACTGTCTATAAATATCCTAGGCTATGGCATGAAGTGGGGGGCCAGTTATTTCCTCCCCAGATGATTCTGATATCCCCTGCCCATTTGATGAATACCCAGGATGTGTTGACTCCAAGAGCTTTACTGATTAAAAAAATAAGAATGCTGCCATTAGTGAGGATTGAACCCAAGCCTGTCTCTGTAAGAAAGCTCGTTACCTACTACACCATCACAGCTTGTTAAGTAGTAGATTATGTTAAAACTCCTCCCCTGTACTGGGACACATTCTATGTGTAGTACAGTATGTCACTGTATCCCATCGAATGGACTGATTTACGGGGTATTAGACTATGTTGAAATATCTCCCCTGCACTAGAATAACGTGTAGCACAGAATGTCATGTCACATCCAATGCACAGCCTAACACAAGGTTTGTAGATTATGTTGAAACATCCCAGTACAAGAACAACAATGTGCTGCTAAATTGGTCAGACACACGGAGAACGACCACAAGAATTACCAATGAATTACAACAAAAAAAAAAAAAGAGGAGCGGTTGGCCAAGTGGCTAGAACGCCGGACTCTCATTGGGGAGACCCGGGTTTGATCCCTCGGTAAGGTGTGGGAGTGTTTTCTGTCGGGGGCAAAAAGAAAATCCTAACCTGTACAGTTCGCGGCGACTGCACTAGCCAGGCGGTCTTAATTCCTCAGGCTCAAAGACCCCTCTGCCATACACTGCAAGGTTCTATATTGGCAGTAAATGACAGTTTTTTACAGTTTACAAAAAAATTACTAATGAGCTACAAAAGAATTACCAATGAGCTACAAAAGAATTACAAAATGAACTACAAAAGAATTACCAATGAACTACAAAAGAATTACTAATGCGCTTCAAAAGAATTACTAATGCGCTACACAAGAATTACTAATGAACTACAAACAACTGGCTCCTGCACAGAACAGGGAGACAATGGTACCACAGAATCACCAATGAGAACTAAACACATTCCAGCAAATTAAAAGGTGAAAGAGGCGGCTGCTGGACAGGACACGCATGGAGACAACCTGATGGTAGTATAACAGGATAATGGTTTGTCTGGAATTACCAGCGTGAACAAAATAAAGGGAGACAGTTTTTTTTTCCAACTCCTGTCAGGGACATATAACGTTAACTCACCCGACCTGTTATTTCAACTCCTGCCAGAGACACATACCTTTAACCTACTCTACTCATTATTTCAACTCCTGCCAGAGACACATACCTTTAACCTACTCTACTCATTTCAACTCCTGCCAGAGACATATACCTTTAATCCACTCTACCCGTTATTTCAACTCCTGCCAGAGACATAACTAACCCACTCTACCCATTATTTCAACTCCTGTCAGGGACATAACCTGCTCGACCTGTTATTTCAACTCCTGCCAGAGACATAACTAACCCACTACCCGTTATTTCAACTCCTGTCAGGGACATATAACTAACCCACTCTACCCGTTATTTCAACTCCTGTCAGGAACATATAACTAACCCACTCTACCCGTTATTTCAACTCCTGTCAGGGACATATAACTAAACCACTCTACCCGTTATTTCACCTCCTGTCAGGGACATATAACTAACCCACTCTACCCATTATTTCAACTCCTACCAGAGACATGTAACTTTAACCCACCCTACCTGTTATTTCAACTCTGCCAGGGACACATAACTTTAACCTACTCTACTCGTGATTTCAACTCCTACCAGAGACGTGTAATTTTAACCTACTCTACTCGTTATTTCAACTCATGCCAGAGACATAACTAACCCACTCTACCCGTTATTTCAACTCCTGTCAGGGACATATAACTGTAGCCCACTGCCCCAGTGTTTCAACTCCTATGCTGTTCAGCCATCATTATCCAAAGGTAGAAAAATCCAGGACACCCAGTCACCACGGCGCTTGGAAAAGTTTGCTGTATTTTCTTAGCCTGAATTTGTAACAAAAATATACACAAAAAAGAAAAGAAATCTGCTGGTTCCTGAATTGTTTAGTGTTTTTCAGCTTCAGACCATGTTTTACTTTAACTACCAACTGTTGGGAAACCCACGAGGCCATCAAAATAGCATGATTACAAAAAACTACAGGTACTGACAGTGCTCAGAGAAGCTAAAGAAAGAAGCACAGATCAGAAATAACTACCTAGGACTGAACGTGTTAAAACAAGTAAACAAAACAGCAATATCTAACTATCTGCGCAGTAATAGAAAATAAACATTTTACAACTAAACAAACATTAAAACCACTAATAATGAATTATGTTATGAATATTATAACAGCCATGTCTTAAAACTCTGTCACTTTTACAGTCATGAGAAACTTCTTTAGGGTTGCAGCTTTCCACAAAAATAGCAGTAATATTACATTGTGCATTTGCAGGGAGGATGGAAGCTAAGAAACTCAAAACTGTAAAACAATTAACAACATTACAATTAGACGAAAGGATAAGTAGGTCAATCATATCATCTGCAACAATTGTACAGAGCAAATAAACAAACCGGGCTGCTGTATTTTAAGCAACCACCTGACTGAAAAAGACAGGTGTAAATAAACAGTTGGAAAAAAAAAACACTGGATGGCATAAATTCAAAGTAAAACAGAGAGATGGACAATGTGAAACAGGACAATATGGAACAAACAGGCTACATTGTTTCAATGGCACAAGTTAACAAAACAGAAATGTCCAACATTCTAGCTTACATGTCTCAACAATTATTCACTCTGCTGGCAAAGTAGTACTTGTAAAATCTCTATAACCTGGATTGTTTTGTATCCACTGTTTATGAATCCCCATGTCTAAAATGTTCTCGCATTCTTCACTGCATGTAAAAAACAGGGAAAAGACCCCTTTACTCCCAGGACATATTAAGAATATGGTAAGTAAATAAAAAGGTGGGGGACATGGTAGCGAAGTGGCTAGACATTTGCCAGGTGACCGGATGGTCATGTTTGACAATTAGCACTTGGGCCGATTCAGATTTCTTAAATCTACCCTAGACTTCCAGCCTAAAATGAGTACCGAGAATTTGTGAGGAAATAAAGGCAGCTGGTATAGCACTGATCACATTACACACTGGGTGAGCCCTTGACTTCGACCAGCAGGCAAATGTGCTGGACTCATATTGTCTTGACCAATTGGCACTAAATGGATTGAGTACCATTCTGGCCCCTTTATTTCCCAGAAAACTGACTGGCACAAATTTGTATTTTATATTTTTGACCCCGAAGCCATGAAAAAATACAGATAATAAATATGGACGTCTTTACAACTAAAGATGAAATACCAAATTGTTAATCTTTTCATCACAAATACAAAAACTCAAATTTTCTTTACTACAAAAAAAAAAAAAAAACCATTTCAAACTGCCAATATTCTTATAGCATTAAACAAAGATAAAATCTCATAATTCTAAAATTATTTTTAAAAAATTGTACAAGGAGGCTTCAAATGAAAACCTTAAATATTTTTTTTTAATGGGTGAATATATTCCGAAAAAGCAAAGAACAAATGTGTCATTTTTTAAAATAGTCACCACTATGCTCAATGCAAGTCCTCCAGGACCGATAAAATTCTTGAATTCCTGTAGAAATATCGACTCTGGGGTCAGTACTCGGTGTGTCTGACCCAGTTGTGAACAGTCTGTCACTGAAGTCACACCGTTTTGAAACTTCCTACTCTACTGATACACTTGCTAGACTGACTGGCATGCATCACCATATCAGACCTTCATTTGCCAATGAATTTCTACAGGTTTCACTCCTTCACTAATAAGAAAAAAAAAAATAATAACGGAATACAGAATGCTGCTCCTCATTGGTGCAAGATAAAAGGGGGCGACCATATTTAAACTGTCCTCATGATGTTACCGTGTTCATCTGCAATGTGATGTCACGTGCCTAACACTCTTGACATCTTTAACAATAATTTTGACAGGTTACAAGGATATGACATGGTTATTGTAATTTCTACCACACTTTTAAGTTTTTCATTTGAAGCCCCCCCTCCCATATATCCTTTGCAGGACATCGTGATCAACCCCAACCCCAGGTAGATTTACTAGGCAATTTTACATTCAGTAGTTTGCCACTGCTTTCTGAACAAGAAGTTAACACTGAAGTCCAAATGACCAGTGAAGTGGTTGATCCCGTTATGAAGTGGTTGATCCCGTTATCTGACTGCAAGTTTAAGAGCTAGAGTTAGTTAGTTAGTTAGTTGAGGTTCCAACTTCACGGCAACAAATCGTTCCCATTATGCTCCGTTCCTGTGCCAGTGAATATCACACAAAATGCTCCAGGATAACCTCCTGTTCACGTCAATTGCTAAAAAAAAACTTCTCATTACAGATGACAACACTTCAAATTACTAATGTAATCCCTCGACTAGAAAATAACAAAATATGAAATTACTGCGGTAGTTTCTTTCATACAGATCAACAAACAAACACAAAGCAAGACAATGAATAAATATTTAAGTAATATTTTAAAAGTAAAAAATTGCATGTCTCAATATCAAGCCAGAATCTGCATCTAACTGCACTGGAGCTTGCAACAGGGCACCGAATACCTTATAATAATATCGCAGAAAGTTTGACCTAACTACAAAATGTCTTTCATCTGTGCAAGATGAAAACACCTGGCATCTTCACTATATCAAGAAATTAATAATGACAAATAGTATTTTCAGACGAATGCCATGTTACCAATTCTGACATACGGCTGTGAATCCTGGACAATTAGCAAACCAGCAGATGAAAAAAAAAATATAAAATCCCTAAAGTCACGAAAATGTGGTTTTATAGAAGAATGCCGGAAATAGCCAGGGGAGCCAAAATGAGTAGTCCAAATGTCTTAAAAGAGGCTTAGACAACAGTGGGGGGCACGCTGTTGAACTTGTCCGTAACAATTTCGGAGAACGATGAATCGAATTTAGATTGTGACGAAACTGATGACGACATCAAAACTATACCTGATGATGACATAAAAACTAGATCTGATGGCATTAAAACTAGATCAGATGATGACATCAAAGTTAGATCAGATGATGACATCAAAGTTAGATCAGATGATGACATCAAAGCCTGATCTAATATTGACATCAAAACTAGAACTGATGATGACATCAAAACTAAATTGGATAACATCAAAACTAAATTGGATAACATCAAAACTAAATTGGTTAACATCAAAACTAGATCAGATGATATCAAAACTAGACCTGACGATGATATCAAAACTAAGCCTGATAATTACGTGAGCAGGGTTGCGTGATTCAGCTGACAAATATGCCAGGTTTAACCTAACTCCTGTTCTTTCAGGGATTCAACACAGGTACCTAGGTAATGTATCTGTTAATCTGAGCGCAGGTGGATCCCCTGCAAGCAATCTAGCCACTACACATGAGCTCATCATCACTATGTATCAGGTTGTTGGCAGAAAAGTTGCTCCCCTCATGGCCCTCCGAAAGGATTCAATCCCTTGCCAGTTGCTGCCATACGTATTCTATATTTATATGCACTGTCTAGTGCCCGTTTGATGGGTAGTCCCAGGTGTCTGCAATGTCCTGCGTCCATCACCTTGCTGGTTCACCCTTGATTGAATCGTCATCCAGGAACCTTGCCTTCCATCACTGTTCTTACCAAACTACTGGGATTATCATCACTAAGATTATGTATGTGAATGTTATCATCACTAAGATGATTATGTATGTGAATGTTATCATCACTAAGATTATGTATGTGAATGTTATCATCACTTAGAGTATGTATGTGAATTTTATCATCACTAAGATGATTATGTATGCAAATTTTATAATCACTAAGATGATTATGTATGTGAATTTTATCATCATTAAGATGATTATGCATGTGAATTTTATCAGCACTAAGATGATTATGCATGTGAATTTTATCAGCACTTAGATTATGTATGTGAAATTTATCATCACTAAGATGATTATGCATGTGAATTTTATCAGCACTTAGATTATGTATGTGAAATTTATCATCACTAAGATGATTATGTATGTGAATTTTATCATCACTGACATGATTATGTATGTGAATTTTATCATCACTGACATGATTATGTATGTGAATTTTATCATCACTAAGATGACTATGTATGTGAATTTTATCATCACTAAGATAATTATGTATGTGAATTTCATCATCACTAAGATGATTATGTATGTGAATTTTATCCTCACTAAGATGATTATGTATGTGAATTTTATCATCACTAAGATGATTATGCATGTGAATTTTATCATCACTTAGATTATGTGAAATTTATCATCACTAAGATGATTATGAATGTGAATTTCATCATCACTAAGATGACTATGTATGTGAATTTTATCATTGGATAGATAGAACCCGTTACTTCGGAACCTGTCTAGAGGCAGAAAACCACACACAAATGCATGTCAGTCAGACACACTGACTTTTAACCTTTCAGGGGCATAACAAGGCATGATGCACTTCTCTCAAAAGAAGAACAAAGAAGAGAGTGATAAAAACAACTGAACATTATAAAATTGCTAATCAACGTTTTATCATGCATACTTTTTGCTCAGTAGCCCAAATTGTAGAGTTTTACAGGCAGAGTGGCCAGAGTTCAAAGGGTTAAAGCGAGGGCAAGGCTGAAATGAAGATGGGTTGACAACAAATCAGATATTCTACGGTGACAAAAGATCTCTATGGCCAGCGCAGCACAAGTGATACAAGAGAACCAAAATTCTTCAAAATGTTTTTAACAGCAGGCAAATACCAGAAAATAACATTTGCAGTTTCAGCTTTCCAATGGATAGACAAGAGCATTAAAAAACACACCATGCATGACGATAGGAACAAATCTAGCGTTTAATGGAACAATAAAAATATGAAATGTGTGCCTGCTGTAGAAGAAAGAAATTTCATAGAAATGCAACATTTAGCCAAGATGTGTCTTTTTATTGCGACTGAAATGGTCAGATTTCCAAGGATGTATGAATGTCACAGAGATTCCGGAATCCATTGCCAGGTACCTATCTGCACACTGTTTAACTGATCAGAAAAAAATTGGATATGAAAAATGATCTGTAAATGAACTATCCAAGGTAAACACTAACAATACAAGGTATAGATCCCTCCCTTGGCAGATCCAGCTTTAGAGATGTCAAACAGGACTTCAAATATACTAGGTTACAAGACTATGGGGTGAAATGATCATAGCCATCACTGCATATTTCCTTCCCAGAAGCATATTACGAGGGTAAGTTAATAAGTCAGTCACAAATGGCTGTAGAAAAATAACTAAAGATGACAACTTGAAACCAGTTTATTTTTATACATACACTGTCCTTTTATTTCTCAACATAACTTCACCAACATTGATGCACTTATCCCACCGTTTTATCAGTCCTCCCAAACCGGCAGCATAGAACTGCGTGCTTTGTTTTCATATACCTGCTATTCCACAGAACTGTGTGACTTACTTAAACTTTTTTTTTTTTTTACACCCAGCTATGCACCGCTTTACGGGACAAACATTTGTCAGCATAAACAGTACACCCACCTTGGCGGGAGACATTTCGCGAATGACGCCAAAGTTGAATGTGAAGTGAAAACGCGGTTTAGAAAACAGAGCTTGCAGTTCTATGCTGCCGGTTTGGGAGGACTGATAAAATGATGGGATAAGTGCATCAATGTTGGGAGAAATAAAGGGACAATGTATGTATAAAAATAAACTGGTTTCAAGTTATCATCTTTAGTTATTTTTCTACAGCCATTTGTGATTGACTTATTAACATAACCCTTGTAATAACTAGTGTGCTCTAATGACACAATCAGCTTCTCTACACTTCCGACCATTGCTAGGAGACTAAGCACACACTGGTGTGTGCTGAGGGGCGACAAAGTCGGCTTGAGAGAATACATAAATTAATTCTTTCCTAGAGAAATGTCTGGGGTCCATTTTACGAGGCTGGGTTGACCTGAGAGAGAGAGAGAGAGAGAGAGAGAGAGAGAGAGACAGAGAGAGAGAGAGAGAGAGAGAGAGAGAGAGAGAGAGAGAGAGAGAGAGAGAGACGCACTCTTATCCCAACTCTTATGCCAAGTGGTTGTTGGCAGCCTGGTGCACTGCCTACTGTGCTACATGAACTTCCTAGTGCACGGTGAAAATGATAATGGAAAGAAATGTGCAGAATTTTATTAGAGAATCTAGGAGGCATATGATGGTTCTCGCAGTTAATAATAATAATTATTATAATTAATAATAACAACTTTTGACAGATTCAGCACGATCAAAAGTTCTATAATTAAAGTTGCTGGCATATAAAGTTCTGCGAATAAGGCAAGTCCCTTGACCACAAACAAACATGGTGGGAACAAATTTGCTTACTGTGTGCAGAAGTCTGCCGAGGGATGCATCGGATGCCAGTTTTCTTTCTGTAAATGCCAGTTTGTTCGTGACATTGTGACAAGGGCGTGCAGTAGTCGACACACACACAAAGTTGGTCTATTTAAGAACACAATCATGCTGCCTTGTGGCGACCTCCGCAAAGACCACACATGATCCCGCAGCGGTGGCAGGCCTTGAGAGGAAGGTAGCACCATAAACATGGCAAAAGTAGCGACAAGAAGGTCAAGGCAGTCCACCTTTTGCACAGTTTGGGGTCGTGCGGATCACAAGAACAAGGGTGACGAAACTCCCCGTCTGCATCCGCCCAGCAGTGGTACATCAGGCACTGGGTGCAAGAAACACAAGACACACATTCAATACAACGTTCCACAGAATCTGGTGCATCCTCACAAGATCCTCTCGGGTTATCATCCAAAGAAAAGACCTCTCTGCAATGTTTGCACTGCACCTGAGAGACTAGGCGAGATCGTGCACCGGTCTGTCCATGCTTGCCCCCATCCCCACTACTAATGCTACTACTTTTACTCTTGGACTTGTTTTTGATTGGGAGAGGTGGATAAGGCTGTGATGTCTGACTCGACGGGGAGCTCGATGGCTGAGTTCGAGTACTGCTGCGCTGGGCAGCGGGCTTCTGTGCCGGCTCTAAGTTAGGGTAACTGTATTCATGTGAGGCCACAACTGTATTTTTATTGAACACAACGTACGACTCCTCCTTATATAAATCCTTGTGCTTCCCAGCGGCCGGATCACATACTATTAGCTCCTGCTCGGACCTCATACTAATCGACGATGGATGCAACGATGTTCGAACCCACACCTCATCCTGCCCAGAGCTGCTATCAAAACTCGACCTCTGCTGGCTACTCTTTTCGCTGACAGGAGACCCCGCCTCCTGCTGCGGTTGATGCTGCAGAGCCTG
Source organism: Cepaea hortensis (assembly GCA_963921405.1). Taxonomy (NCBI): domain Eukaryota; kingdom Metazoa; phylum Mollusca; class Gastropoda; order Stylommatophora; family Helicidae; genus Cepaea; species Cepaea hortensis. Next base: position 85,521,905 of record OY992894.1, on the reverse strand, counting down.
GTGCTGTTGTCCTACACTCCCCACGACATTTGTGTGAATGTTACGTGGCTGCACGCGCTGGCTGGAGATGTAATGCACTCGGTGCAAATTGCCGTGGGGGTTTGCAAAGTTGAAAGGGTCGTTGTTAGGAGATTGTGGCGAGTTGGTCCCAGGGCTGCTGGTGGCGGTAGATGTGGTGGAGGCTGATCTGGATGAGCTGTCGTTCCTCGTCAGCGACAGCGGCTGGTACTGAAAATCATGAAAAAAATCAGGAAGGAGTCAATAATAGGCATACAATTGTCCACTATCTCCTCCGTCAGTCTCAAAGTCATTCAGTATCTGCCCCGTCTCCCTCTGTCATCCACTATCTCCCTCGTCTCCCTCTGTTTGTCTCTATATCATACTTCCTGTCATCTACTACCTATAATACCTTGCAGTGAAGGGAGTGGGGGGTCTTGAGCCTCATGAATTAAGGCCGCCTGGCTAGTGCAACAGCCTCAAACCGTGCAGGTTAGGGTTTTCTTTCCCCCCCCCCCCCCAGAAAAAAATTCACACATTACAAAGGATTCGAACCCGGGTCTCCCTAAGGAGAATCTGACTTTCTAGTCACTCGGCCAGCCACTCCCCCTAAGTCATACAATACAGTTAAATGTAAGTTTCTAAATCTAAACTAATACCTCTCCACAGCACAAAGCCTGGGCTGAATTGTAGAGACCATGTGTTGCCCATGCAGTATGATCCCTCTCCAGGCCTGCCTAGTTTACTCCAGAGGAAAGATAACACCAATACATCTGGAACAAGACAAGCTGCAGAAGCTGCCGGATCAGCTAAGCAACACTCTAACTGTCCGCCTATTGAAGCTTCCATCCTAGACCAGTTGCAGACCAAGGCTTAGGGCCTGGTCTGCCCTGCCATTTTGTCTTTAGGTTGCATTCCCTCGCACCGGGATAAAGCTTTTACCCTCCCAATTGCGCTCCTCTGCCCGAAGCCGTTGGCACAATGTGGGGTGTCAGGTTTGGTAAGCACCGCCCAACATTCAGCGCTAACAGAAAGCAGGTAGTACCGTCAACTGTCATATAGTAGCTATCAGATCTGACCGAGACCTGAAAATAACCATGAATTGAAATGATCAGTAAGATTCACCTTCAGATCAAAGTCAGCGAATTCTAACAACTCTGCTGTTACAGTTCATTCTTGCACACCAAGCCCACAGATGGACATACTTGATGATGATTATCATCACCATTATCTTCGACTTTTGCTGTTAAGTGCCGCGGGCAGGAATAGATGATGTATCAGTGAATGATAGGTGGCAATGGATAGTGTCATTCCACGTGATAGTACAATGTCTTTGATGTTCTCAATCCAGTTTCTTTCTCAGCTCTTGCTATCGTAGCAGATCTTCTTTGGTGTTGTATCAGTGCTGGTAACTGAAGATGTTGCAATCTAACGAGATGGCCAAACCTTTTGATCTTCTGCCTTTCAATATAAGTCACACAAGGCTGTTACTACAGCATATATATAAGTTGTAAAGGATCCCTTTCCTTATTGTGAAGCATAGTAAGTATATCAATCAATCAATAAATCAGGTGCCGTCTCCACAATGAAGGTTGTCTGCAATGGATCTCAACAGTTTGTCTCTTGCCCCGACTGTACATTCTGTGAAATCGATGTTCGTCCATCTCTTGATGTTATCTTCCCACTTGTATTATTTCTTTCATCAACTCTCTTTTCATTCCATTTTTCTAGACCCTCTGTATTTGATTGTTTTTGTTTCCATGAAATACGACATATTCTTCTGTAAATGCACATCTCCAGGGCCTCTATTTGACTTTCTAATTGTGTATATTAAGTATATGGTGTTAGACTATATTTTTATAGACCAATCAGCACTTGATATAGGAGACAAACCTCTTATGAATGTGCCCTTAGTGCAGTGACAATACCATCTGTTAACTAATAACAATAATGACCCTTTCTCATATCTCCAAAATTGTGGTTTTGCACACGTTGACTTTACCACAGCATTGAGACAATATTTGCCTTCACTCTTTAATGCCTACTCTCTGCCAGGCCACAATGTCCTGACCGCCACTTGGAGGCAAAGAACAGCCTTGGTTCACTAACTCTGGTACAAGCAGTCAAGCTATGAGTAACTAACTGCACACATCTCTTTGCAAAATCAATCCCAAAAATGAGAACAAAACTGAAGTGTTGCTGCAAAGCCACGGTGATATCATTATCATCACCACCACTGTATCACTGAAGGGCGGCTGTAGCGGTCTTAACGCCTCCGGTCCTGCGCCTTTGCCATGCATACATAATGGCCTTCTTCAGTCCACTTCTTGATGATGTCCATTCACATGTTAATATATTGCACACCACTGTCTTCTTTCTCCTAGTTTTAATTACTATATAGAACACTAAAGTCCCCGGGAAGGTTAACCCGGTCAACAAATGCCCGCAGAAGTCGGATGTGTCGGCCTAACGGCGCAAGAACGCAGCTCTGCTGTGGACAGGCACAACGCAATCACGTCCGAAAAAAAACTCCGGATGAACGAAGAAGAAGAAGAAGAATACTAAAGTGTCCATTTGAGCACACACCCTGACGAGGCTGTCAAACATCACTTCTCAATGTCCAGCTCTTGTCTTCTGTCCTTTATCCCCCCATGGGACATTGTACCTCAACCACACCATGACAAGCCATCCTATCTGTTGCTGTCATCTGTAGCTCTCTCCAGTCCTCCCACTACTATTCATTTGTGTCTGTTATTCTCTTCTCCGTGTGTTGTTCGGTCTCCTGTAATTCTTTTACCTTGTGGGTTCCAGTAAAAGACTTTAAATATTGTTGAAAGTTGGCTCAATAAAGATAAGATGCCTTTAATAGATGTCTTTTATACCTGATACCTGAATTAAAAGTTGGCTCAGTAAAGATAAGATGCCTTTAATAGATGTCTTTTATATCTAATATCTGAGTGAAAAGTTGGCTCAGCAAAGATAAGATGTCTGTAAAATATGAGTGAAAAGTTGGCTCAGTAAAGATAAGATGCCTGTAATATCTGAGTGAAAATTTGACTCAGTAAAGGTAAGATTCCTGTAATATTTGAGTGAAAAGTTGACTCAGTATAGGTAAGATTCCTGTAATATCTGAGTGAAAAGTTGGCCCACTAAAGGTAAGATGCCTGTAATATCAGAGAAAAGTTGGCTCAGTAAAGATAAGATGCCTTTACTATAGAAGTGAGAAGTTGGCTTAGTAAGATTCATTGAACACCTCAGTTAAAAGATAGTTCAGTGCTCACCAACAGTCAGGTAGTTGATTGATCAAACAGAGATTAGAACAAAGTTACTTTACCGAAAACATCCCATCCTGCGAGTCACTGGCTTCGATGCCATCGTCCAACCCTTTGGGATGAAAACAAAAATAAAGACTGGTTACTAACATATTTCCTTACATAAAGTTTAATAAATAAACAAACCAAAACATTTATAAATACAGAAGGAGGGACACAAACACTGACCTGGACACCTAGGTCAGCATTAATCATTCTGAAGAACCGTGGGTTTGTGAGTGAGTGAATGAGTGAGTGAGAGAGAGAGAGAGAGAGAGAGAGAGAGAGAGAGAGAGAGAGAGAGAGAGAGAGAGAGAGAGAGAGAGAGAGAGAGAGAGAGAGAGAGAGAGAGAGAGAGAGAGAGAGAGAGAGAGAGAGAGAGAGAGAGAGAGAGAGAGTTGAACTAAGAAACAAAATCACTGCACTCAGAACATTCCCATGCACGCTCCGTCCCCTCGTTCAACCTCCAGCAAAGAATCATACTGTTAATTGTTCCAACTGCCATCTGACTGAAAGTTCTCTGGGTCGTCCCTCTCAGTTTTGAGATTTGTCCAGCACCCCTGCCAATCCTCCGCCATATCATCCTCTCCACATACGGTTTTTCAGTCTTCTCCACCGCCTACTCCGACAGACGCTTGACCACCTCTCCCTTGTCCATTGGTAATCTACCATCAAGAAGTGCATTCCCTGCCAGCCTATCAACCTGTTCATTCCCCAGCACTCCAACAAGGCCTGGTCAAAAATCCATACAATTCTCATAATTTGTTACCTCTGAAGTGAAGAAAGTCATCCCACACAAAATATTTCCTTCTCCACCTTACTAAGCATCCTTGAATCTGTAATGAATGCAATATGTGTTGCAGTGGTACCCTCTAACCAGAATGCTGCTGTTACTGCTTCCACCTCCATTCTCATGCTGGAGGTTTTAATCTTATATGCCAGACTCCTTTTTCAGGCATCATCCATTAGCCTTTACAATGAAACACCAACCACTACGTCTGTTTCTCACCACAGACCCATCGATATGTCATGGCATAAGTTACCACCATATAAATCATTCAACACAAGTGCATATTTGTATGTCTAAAATGAACATCTGAGTTAATGACATCTTTGGGAGCACCTGATTCCCATTTCATTAACACAGAAACAGAAAGATCATTAACACAGAAACAAAAAGATAATTAACCAATAATAATGACAGCATTGACTTACCCCCAGTGAGATCCTTTACTGCTATCCGAATGCCTTGATCAAATGCCTTGGCATCTTCAGAACGCTCAAACGTTAGGCCATACCTCTTATCATCTGTCTTCCAGTGATGCCACTTAGGGTTGGCTTTTGTGTACTGTATATCCTTCTTTAGTCGGCAGTCAAGTATAACCTAATACAGACACACAATGTGAAAAATTCGTGAATAGTTTCATTTCCCTAAAATTAATATCCTGTTCAGGTTGCCTGGGTTATAATTGGAATATATGTCTGTGAATACCATGGACAGATAGAAAAATCAAGAAGCAGATGAAAACTGCAAACTGATTAGAAAAATTAGATGCAGACAATCAAAAATGTTTGAGCACATTATGAGAAGACAAACTAATGAGCTTGGTGACAACTGACAAAATTGATGGGGAAAAGAACAAGGGGAAGACATAGAAGTAAATATCTGGATGGCTTGGCCATGTGGCAAGGTCAATTCAAGAACACAGAGCTGATCCACGACTCTGGTTGATTGTTTAAGGTGGCGAAACATGACCATCCACTCTTAGCATGCACGTAATGATGATGATGATTATGTCTATGCCAGTACTATGTCTTAGGGGCAACAAATTCATGTCACAATTTCCAGACACAACAAGTTGAGGATTTCCAAATCAGGAGCAGACAATTTTGAAGCAGGTCATCTTGCATTGATATCAATGTTATGAACATCAAACATGCACAACCTCACACAGATCACACGCACAACCTCACATAGATAATACACACAACCTCACACACAACCTAACATAGATCACACACAGAACCTCACACAGATCATACATGCACAACCTCACACAAACACACACACAACCTCACATACATCACACACGCACAACCTCACGCAGATCACACACACAACCTCACACAGATCACACACAACCTCACACACACAACCTCACACGGATCACACATGCACAACCTCAGACAGATCACGCATCTTGACTCATGAATCACATATTTGAATAAAAACAGACAGAAACAAAAAGTTCAAGCTTAAAAGAATCAATAGAACGAGCCAACGACGGTGGAATACAGGTTACAGCTCGATAGCCCTAGAGAATTGTGAAGCAGAAATAAGCAATATGCTATCACAAGAAAAGAAAATATAAATAGCAAAATTATACATACATAAAGAGATAAGCAGCATTCTTTAGTCATGTGATGAGAAGAGAGGCACTGAAAAACAGATCCAAAATCTGAGGCGAGACAATAATCCTATGTCAGATACCTGGACACATTTTATATATATATATATATATATATATATATATATATATATATATATATATATATATATATATATATATATATATATATATATATATATATATATATATATATATATATATATATATAGAGAGAGAGAGAGAGAGAGAGAGAGAGAGAGAGAGAGAGAGAGAGAGAGAGAGAGAGAGAGAGAGAGAGAGAGAAAATGCATGTCCTGACCATTAACTAAGATTTGAATACACACCAACAGGCTGGCAAGTATACGAGCTAACCACTGTGCTACCATAACTCCAAGCACATAGTCTATTATTATTATTATGTCAGATTACGGATGTGCTTGTTCACTCATATCACTCACACAATTATATTTTATTCACATTATCTTCATAATGGTGTGTGATGTTACATTTTCCTATTTCATTTTATGCTACTTCGGCTTCTGAATTGACAACTTTGCACAAACTTACAATTATTAATTACTATTTCACTTCATGTCAATGGTGTGTTAATTATACAGAAATTTCTAGTTTCGTAAAATGCTTTGCAAAACTGTTTTACATATCTCTAGGCCTATTTATCTTTAACTTGCCTTCCACTGTATTTGAGTCATTGTATTAGATTCACTGTATTGATTCATATATATACTATTAAATCATGAAATACATTTTCCCAAAGTCGTTTTCTGCACAAACCTGCTGCCTTGTAGGTAGACTGGGGACAGACAAAGGCTAGGAAAAGCACCCCTAAAAATGCTTGTAAAAATCGGATGTACTGAGCCACAGGCTTGACAAAGCAGTGCAAGGTAACTTGATTCATGATGTCACAATTTAAAATTAATCGTTATGGTGCTAATCCTGTGAAGTCCCATCAGGCGGTGATAGTGCCGGGCCCCCTGCCTCGAACACAGCGTCTTCATAAAGATAGAATAGATGTGGCATGTATTCAAGAGACACACCTCAACGCCAATTGCAAATTCTCAGTCAGAGGATACCAGGCCACACGTTTTGACCGCGAAGGACACAAAGGAGGAGTTCTAATACTTACATGAAATACAATACCTTGCAGCGAAGTATCTGTGATCTCTGACAACCAAACGGAAATTATAGGTGTTGATATAATAATAAAGAATGTGAAAATAAGAATTTACAATCTGTATAGCCCAGCAGATAAGGACCTTACACTCTCAAACATGAAAATAACTGACACAAACTGCATTATTGTCGGAGACTTTAATAGCCGTTCAGAAAGATGGGGATACCCAGATACTGACAAAAGAGGAGATGAAGTGGAGGACTGGGAAATAGACTAAAATCTCCATCTACTCAACAAAGCGGATGACACACCGAGCTTCTACTCCAGAAGATGGCTTACCACTTCTACTCCAGACTTAGCTTTCTGCACAGGAGACATACTCCACAAAATCGATCACCATTTGCTTGACCAATTAGCAGGTAGTGACCACAGATCAATCATGCTTGTAATGAATATGGAGTATGTTCCACAGGAGCAAAAGCCTTTGCCCCGCTGGAATTACAAATGAGCAGATTGGGACAGATTTGCCATACTAATAGAGAAATATTGTGAAAACATAAATACACGATATAGCAACATGAAGCAAATGGTAGAAAGTCTAAACAGAGCAATAATACAGGCGGCCACTGAGTCTATTCCTAGAGAAGCGAGGAAAAATTACAAACCATACTGGACTGAAGAACTACAAATTTTGGAGGACAAAGTTGAACATGCCAGGAAAACAGCAGAGAGAGAACAAACAACTGAAGCGAACATCTCTCTTAAAGCCATCTCAGCAAAATATAAAAGAACAGTAAATCAAACAAGAGATTGTTGGAGGGAAAAAAACAGAAAACCTGAACTTTGACTGGGATGGAAACAAACTATGGAAACTAGTGAAAGCCATGAATAATGAAGGACCTAGAAACAAACAAATAACAATTAAACAAGGAAATGCCTTGCTTGCAGGAAAAAAGGCTGCAAATGCACTAATGGAACACTATGCCAGTGCAAACCACATTGATATTACAACAGAACAGAAGAAAGCAATCAAAGACAAACAGATACATCATAGTAATACAGAGACAGCAGCAGAATATATGATAGCAAATCTAACAATGGAAGAAATGGAACAGGCAATGAATACCCTAAAATAGAAGAAATCACCAGGAAAGGATAGAATCACAAATGAAATGCTAATACGACTAGGCACTAAGGCAAAAAAGAAACTACTAGCAGTCCTAAATTACAGCTGGAAGAGAGGACTAGTCCCACAGGCATAGAAGGAAGCTATACTAATACCAGTCCCAAAGAAAGGAAAAGACCTGGAAGAACCAAATGGCTATTGACCTATCAGTCTACTTAGCTGTGTAGGAAAATTAATGGAACGCATTATCAATGGCAGGCTAACATGGCATCTGGAAGAAAACAAACTCTTAACACCACACCAAGCAGGATTCAGAAAGTACAGATCCACTGAAGAACCTATATAGCTCAGGAAATAGAGGATGCCTTCCAAGAGAAAAAACACACACTAGCGGTCTGGATAGATTTAGAAAAAGCATTTGATAAAGTATGGAAGAAAGGACTGAAAGTAAAACTGCAAAAAATGCATGTTTGTGGGAAAATGTATAAATGGATCAGCCATTTATCTGGAGAACAGAACTGCCAGGATAAAAGTACAAGGACAAACAAGCAAAATGATGCTGTTGGAGCAAGGTGTCCCCCAAGGAGGAGTTCTTTCACCAATATTATCCCTAGCATATATAAACGGCATCACGGAAAATTTTCCAGCCAGAGTACACACATCCTCCTTTGCAGATGACCTAGCCATATGGACATCTGAAGAATATATTAGTACAGCTAACAGCAGAATACAGCAAGCCTTATTAGCGCTAGAGGACTGGTCAAAATCATGGCTAGTGAAGATAAGTGAGGAGAAAACAACATGCACAGTGTTCTTCCTCTCAAATAAAACTCAGCAACCTAAGCTGGTATTGAATGGAAAAATATTGCGCCATGAAGAAAATCCAAACTATCTAGGAGTCACCTTTGATCGTCGCCTGACATGGAAGACACAGGATGAGAAAAATCGAACAAGAGCAAGGCAAAGAATGGCAATTATGAAAAAGCTTGCTGGTACAATGTGGGGAGCAGATGAGAAAGTTCTCAAGAAGTTATATACTGGACGGGCGAGGCCAGTACTGGAATATGGCATTGCAGCTTGGGCAACAGCAGCTAAGTCAAACTTTAACAAAATAAGTAGAGTCCAAAATCAAGGAATGCGAATCATAACTGGAAGCCTGAAGACAACACCTGTTAATGAATTAGAAAAGATCACTTGTTTACAACCAATGCAGGTTAGAAGAGATAGCAAAGCCCAGCAACAAGCTGAAAAATTTAGAAGATTGACAGACCACCCTATGTACAACAGATTTAATGGTTTTGGAAAGGGAAGACTGAAGCGTAGCAATTTTGTAGAAACTGCAAAATAAAAGATTAGGGCAGATCCTATACTTAACATAACGGTCAAACCCATTTACAATGCACACAAGTTCCCAGCTTGGAGACAGCAGCAACTGTCTGAGATGATAGAAAACATTCCTGGTATTGAGAAAAAGAACACTCAGAATGAAACAGAAAGAAGAAAAATAACCCTAAACTACATAAAAGAACATTACCCAAGCAGCAATTGGACCCATGCATATACAGATGGATCAGCCAAACATTCAATAGAAAATGGAGGAGGAGGAATTCTCCTAAATTTAAACAATGGAATGAAAAAAACAGTCAGTGGCAACTCGAAAATTTTCAAGTAACTTCAAAGCGGAGGTAGAGGCTTTGAAAACTGCAGCAGAAATGCTCTTGATGAAGGAAAATAAAGAGAAGCAAATAGCTATCTTCACAGATGCAAAGTCAGCTGTCTCAATACTGAAGAGCAATAACAGCACAGAAATAGCTGACCTAAGAGCAGCACTCCTTGGTCTATGCCAGAAATCCAAAAAAGTTGTAATACAGTTGATCCCATCACATTGCAGTATACCTGGAAATGAAGAGGCTGACAGACTAGCAAAAGAGGGTGGACGACTACCACAGCCTGACATAGACATAACCTATAATGAGGCCAAAAGGTTTATAAAAAGCACTTATAGAACCAAATGGGAATCAGAGCATCCAGGCCACCGTAAGGATGATGCATATTACAAACTCGACCAAAGAGAACAAGTAGCAATCTTCAGACTCTGCACAGGACATAACAGGCTGAAATACCACTTGTTCAATAAACTAAATATAGGAGATACCGATGAATGTAATTGTGGAACTGGTAAAATGACAGCTAAACATTTGCTGCAGGAGTGCCCAATATATGCAGAACAGAGAAAGATATTTTGGCCCACACCTGCTTCATTTGAGGACAAGCTCTATGGACATATCAACCAGCTCAAGTTAACTGCAGCTTACTTTAACTACATTCAGGTTGACATTTAAAGGTGCATGAAGAAGTATTTAGACTGCCACACTTCATACCACAGGCATGTCGATTACACAAGCCTCCCAGAGGCATGAAATGGAATATTGCTTGGATAGCAAATCCATTACGTGGAAAGTCCGAATCGAAAGCTCCTGTGTGGATGTCATCTGCAGACTGCATTCTTTTGGCTTCCGGAAGAACAGCCAATGGTGAATGGAAGGCCCAATATACGGAAGTGAGGCTAAGCAGCCATGTGCAGGACATGACGATTCCTTGGGTGAGCCCAGTACCAGAGCGCTGTGTGTTGGCTCTGCAATTATGGAAGCCTCCTTGGATGGCGGGGAATGCCCATGGTCTGCCCCTGCCTTCCCTTGAGGGCTGACCAGGATGCCTTTGGCTGTTCTATATGGGCCAGCTGGGATGGGGGATAACACCACAACAGTGAGAGTCAAACGTCCTAAGAAACCCCCGGGAAGGTTAACCCGGTCAACAAATGCCCGCAGAAGTCGGATGTGTCGGTCTAACAGTGCAAGAACGCAGCTTTGCTGTAAACAGGCACAACGCAATCACATCCGAAAAAAACTCAGGATGAACGCAGAAGAAGAAGAAATAAGTTTTTCCATTGTCAATATTCTTACATGCACTTTATAATAACATTACTCTTACTTAATGCCATAACACACCATTCCTGGGTTTTGACATATTAAGGACTATTTACTTACTAATAGTCTCTCTCTCTCTCTCTCTCTCTCTCTCTCTCTATATATATATATATATATATATATATATATATATATATATATATATATATATATATATATATATATATATATATATATATATAGAGAGAGAGAGAGAGAGAGAGAGAGAGAGAGAGAGAGGAATGAACGAGCAAACTAGTTTCAAATGGTCACAAATTGGGCACGCAGACCCGCCTTACATTCAGCCCTTCCAAACACTCATCTTGCGCACATCAATGATCTATTATGCATGTTACATTCACATAGATAGAACACTGTGAAATGAATGCTGTGAACATTAAACAATGCATATTGCCATATTAAAAGGCAGGCCGGCAGACATGCACAGACACATACCTACATACATCATTTACACAAACTCGCAGTTATAATCTACTCAAAGGTCAGCATGGCCGAATGGACAAGACCACCTGTTCTTAAACATCCGAAGTGCTGATGCTGAGGTAGCGGGCTCAACCCATTCAGTGGTCTGTTGGAATAAAATGCTGACTTCCCGTCCTTGACTTGGGAACGTAAATTACAAGTATCCCGGAAGTCGGAGCGTGTTTACCTGATAGCGAGTGACAATGGTAATAGGGAAAGCTAATCCTCATGCAAAAAAAAAAAAGTTCAGTGCACTAAAGAAGTAGCACACGCACCGACTGCGCTTGAGTTCAAAGCGAGTGAGAAAAAAAAAAATAAAAAATAAATACACCTACTCAATAACTCACATACTCCCTCGCATGCACATATACCCACTCAGAGAGATAAGAGAGACAGGCAGACACGCACACACAACTTAGTAAGTCAAACTCCAGGCACAGTGTGGTGTGTTATGGATTACCAGTACTTAGCAGCAGGAAGAGCTGCCTGGAGTAGTTCACAACTATCACAGCCTAACCCAGGCATATTAAAATGCAATCGGCTGGGCATGTGGCAGGCTTGCTGCAGTAGCTTCTGATGCTGAATCATAAATAGGTCAGTGACACAGCAAGTGAAAATGTGACAGCTAAGGGGGACAACGCACCATGTGTTGGTGATTGCATGTGGGGGTGGCAGTTTACAATGCTGTGAAGGCAAAACAGGAAATAGAGGGCACATTCAGGTGAAAATGGAGATGTTTCAGGTTCCTGGACTAGGATCATTTTTATTGCACTCAGATATTCCCAAAAAGGTTGCAGTCTCCTGCTATGGAGAGGAGAATCTCAGCACAGTGCACAAACTTAGTAGAACTAGCAAGGCTCCACATATGTGTGTACAAGAATCAGACATGCTGTATCTATTTATTTATGGGTCGGATTTCTGATTTCAAAATGTTTCCAGTGCAGCTGCTTATTGGGTCCACTATCCAGGGATCTTCAACAGATGCCATGTGCACATGGTTCAGAGTTTTTGGCCCTTGTATGAGAGGGTGAAATGTTTCATCCACTACCCCAAGATTAGTAAGCGGAACCATCCGCTTCTTATTTGTGATTGCAGTGAATTTATCCAGGTTTGTATGGGCCATAATAACTTGAGTTACTCCATTCTCTTGGAAGTGAATACTCTCTCTCTCTCTCTCTGTGGAGGGGAGAAGAGGGATAAAAGAGAGAAGGTAGAGGAGGAGAGAAAAGGAGAGGTAGGAGGGTGAGAGAGATGGAGGAGGGAGAGAGGCACAGAGAAACAGAGAGAGAGAGAGAATGAACAAACGAACAATCTTTATTTTCAAAGGGTTACAAATTGGGCATGCAGGCCCATCTTACATTCGGCCCTTCCAATCACTCATCTTTCGTTCATCAATTGTGCATGATACATTCACATAGGAAAACAACATTGTAAAATTAATTTTGTAAAACATAAACAATGCATATTACCATGTTATGAGACATGCTGACACACATACATATGAACATTCATAAACACACACATACATACCTGCATACATACTTACATCATTTGCACAAACTCTCAGTTATGCACACACTCAATAAAATACAAATACACTCACTCGCATACACTGCATGCATGCATACACACACATACAAATATATACACATAAATACACACGCACATACATACTCATACACACACAAATACAAATATACACATCCACGTACACACATACACACACATGTACAGTCACATAAACACATATGCTCACACATACACACCCTACTTTGTCATCAGATAAGCGGACCAGAAGTATAACAGCGAATGCGCACATCCTTTCGCAACGGTAAACATTGCCTCCAAACATAACCTGGGGTTGATACCCACGTCCTGCAAAGAACACGCACCACGTAACACTTAGTTTCACAAGAACAACACACCACACAGCTGATGCCTAAGGTAGCAGCGACAACAGCCAACAAGGACACACCAGACAGACGAACTTAGTGGTACTCACTGCATTATCAGCAATCCGCTTGCCATGAATGACATACTCCGGCCGAACACGACAATTGTCCGACATTTGCTGTCGGTCCACGTTGTTGTTGCTACCGCCGCCGCCGCCCCCCTCCACGGGGGACGGAGAGGTGGACAACTTGCATAGTCTAACCTTGCTGAGTCCACCGCCACCCACAGGCACCCAGCCGCCTGTTGAGTCATCACGCGTCATTACCTGTGCAGACACTTGCACAAGGTAGTCGGCGCTGAAATAGGCACACATGTCGGATGTTAATTTCTCCACATTGTAACAGTTGCTTTAACTACATGTTCTCTCAACTGTTAGTTTTTCCACATTGTAACAGTTGCTTTAACTACATGCCCTCTCAACTGTTAGTTTCCCCACATTGTAACAGTTGCTTTAACTACATGCTCTCTCAACTGTTAGTTTTTCCACATTGTAACAGTTGCTTTAACTACATGCCCTCTCAACTGTTAGTTTCCCCACATTGTAACAGTTGCTTTAACTACATGCTCTCTCAACTGTTAGTTTTTCCACATTGTAACAGTTGCTTTAACTACATGCTCTCTCAACTGTTAGTTTTTCCACATTGTAACAGTTGCTTTAACTACATGCCCTCTCAACTGTTAGTTTCCCCACATTGTAACAGTTGCTTTAACTACATGCTCTCTCAACTGTTAGTTTTTCCACATTGTAACAGTTGCTTTAACTACATGCTCTCTCAACTGTTAGTTTTTCCACATTGTAACAGTTGCTTTAACTACATGCTCTCTCAACTGTTAGTTTTTCCACATTGTAACAGTTGCTTTAACTACATGCTCTCTCAACTGTTAGTTTCTCCACATTGTAACAGTTGCTTTAACTACATGCCCTCTCAACTGTTAGTTTCTCCACATTGTAACAGTTGCTTTAACTACATGCTCTCTCAACTGTTAGTTTCTCCACATTGTAACAGTTGCTTTAACTACATGCTCTCTCAACTGTTAGTTTCCCCACATTGTAACAGTTGCTTTAACTACATGCTCTCTCAACTGTTAGTTTCCCTACATTGTAACAGTTGCTTTAACTACATGCTCTCTCAACTGTTAGCTTCCCTACATTGTAACAGTTGCTTTAACTACATGTTCTCTCAACTGTTAGTTTAACTAACATTAACTTTATATACTAAAAGATTCTTTCAATACTTTATGTAGATGACTTATGTGATAAATACAGCACCACTCTTTATATATCAAAACATACTTTATGTAGATAGAAGTGCCAAAATTTGATTCATCTTGTCACTTCACATGATATACAGGGTGTCTGTAATGTCTCACTACACATTGTATGTAGAACAATTTTGAAAAATTATCTCTTCATTGATAACACCGTTCTGTTTAGAATGCAAAGAATTACTCCAGCAGACAATAGCTATTCGCTGCATATTGCTTAACAATGGACTGTGGACCACATGTTTTGATGACATCGTGTACTTCATTAAAAAAAATTTGTTCTACATACAAAGTGTAGTGAGACTTTACAAACACCCTGTACACCTCTGCAGTATGCATGTGACGAGATGCACCAACATATGATATAAAACTGCAGTATGCATGTGACGAGATGTACCAACATATGCTATTAGTTAGTTAGTTAGTCGCAGTTCCAACTTCACAGCAACGGGTCGTCCCCATTATGCTCCGTTCCTGTGCCAGTGAATATCACACAAAATGCTCCCCACTGCCCAATGTGAAAAGTGAAAAAGACAGGAGTCTCGACAAACAACAACCCGCACAGATACACTGTGCATAATGCCGCTGCCAGAATGTCAACACAATAGTCCCCCACAAAACACCCAGTTCATTTCTGATGGAATCGGCAGTCATTTTCCCATCTGGATGTTTCCTAGATGTTCATCCACACAGTCCATGAAATACAGTTCATCGTCGATGGTAGTGGCAGTCAACCAGAAGCCCAGCAGCCACGCATTTCTGCATAAGGCAAAAACCGGTCAACTCTGGGACATAGCCATCTGCCATCGCTCCGAACATGCAGTCATGTTCCAAAAAACCTCGGGCAGATTCAAACGCATTTCACACGAAACTCACAGCTCACAGTGTCGCGCCACACACTCACTCAGTAGCAGGGCGACGGAACCATCAAGCCTCCTTAGTCGCCTCTTACGACATGCGTGGTAGGCTGCAGTGTTGAACATATGCTATATAACTCAGCAGTATGTATGTGACAAGATGCACCAACATATAATATATAGGGTGTATTTTTGATGACTGCAGTGTTTGAAAATATTGCCAGTCCAAGTTTTGTATTCACCCTCTGTAAAGTTCATGCAACATAACAGGTAAATACAAAACTTGGACCAGCAATATTTTCAAACACTGCAGTTATTAAATATACACCCTGTATAACTCTGCAGTATGCATGTGACGAGATGCACCAACATATGATGCAGTATTATGTGATGAGATGCACCAACATATGCTAGGCATTAACTTGTGCAATCTATTGTTCATGGTTTCATTTAAATATACAGAATAACAATACATTTCCATAAGTTAATCTTCTCTCTTATAAAATGTCCTCATCTGTACTAGAGTATAGTTACCTCATCGCACTGATTTAAATTGTGGCATAAATGCACTCATTTATAAGCAGACAAGCTGAGATCTAATGGAAATGGAAATGTAGTTTTTAGGAAAACACAAACAATACTATGGACTGACAGGAAAATAAATTATACTAAGTCTGACAATAAGAACATGAAGACTGTACATTGATTAGAGAAATGAGATGTAGAAAGTCAAGATTTGGGGGAACAATATGAAGAGAAATAAATGTGAAAACTTAATGACAACTGGCAACCTTGATAGGGAAAAAAAGCAAGAGGAAGACAAAGAGACAAATATCTGGATGGTTTAATCAAGACAAGAACACAGACCTGAATCAAGACTTGTGATCATGTGAGATTTTGAACTATGGCTGCCCACACTTATTGGCATGAACCATGATGATGATGATAATGCACCCATTTAGCAGCATAAATTTATGTCTTGATGAAGACAGGCAAAAACAGAGAAGAGCTTCAACAACGTGGCATCTGTAGCAGCAACAGATAGGAAAGAACAACAGGGAATAACATGCAGAATAATCCAAGCAAAGCACCATTCAATCAGGTAAAGAACATTTTGTGCAACAATTTCCAAGCACAGACAGCACATTATCAGATTTTTTTTTTTGCATATCCTTTACAGGACATCGCTGTCAACACCAGCATCTTTCAGCTGTATGTTGATTTCTTGGCAAGATTACGCTCAGTAGTTTGCCATTGCTTTCTGAGCGGCCGGCTCACATACCCCGTAAGTTACAGATGCGATTTGAACCACTGCTGATTCTCACCGTCATCACGTTACCGACGAGAGTATACGAGATTACGGAGAAAAGTTGCTAACCTCTAAGCCAGGAAGCCGGCACATTATCAGATAGAGAACATTATATATAAAAGACTTACAAGCACAGACAGCACATTATCAGATCAAGAACATTCTATGTAAAAGACTTCCAAGAACAGACGGTATTATATATAAAAAGACTTCCAAGCACAGACAGCACATTATCAGATGGAGAACATTCTATGTAAAAGACTTCCAAGCACAGACAGCACATTATTAGATGGAGAACATTCTATGTAAAAGACTTCCAAGCACAGACAGCACGTTATCAGATGGAGAACATTCTATGTAAAAGACTTCCAAGCACAGACAGCACATTATTAGATGGAGAACATTCTATGTAAAAGACTTCCAAGCACAGACAGCACGTTATCAGATGGAGAACATTCTATGTAAAAGACTTCCAAGAACAGACGGTATTATATATAAAAAGACTTCCAAGCACAGACAACACATTATCAGATGGAGAACATTCTATGTAAAAGACTTCCAAGCACAGACAGCACATTATCAGTTAGAGAACCTTCTATGTAAAAGACTTCCAAGCACAGACAGCACATTATCAGATCAAGAACATTCTATGTAAAAGACTTCCAAGCACAGACAGCACATTTTCAGATGGAGAACATTCTATGTAAAAGACTTCCAAGGACAGACAGCACATTATTAGATGGAGAACATTCTATGTAAAAGACTTCCAAGCACAGACAGCACATTATCAGATGGAGAACATTCTATGTAAAAGTCTTCCAAGCACAGACAGCACATTATCAGATCAAGAACATTCTATGTAAAAGACTTCCAAGCACAGACAGCACATTATCAGATGGAGAACATTCTATGTAAAAGACTTCCAAGCACAGACAGCACATTTTCAGATGGAGAACATTCTATGTAAAAGACTTCCAAGCACAGACAGCACATTTTCAGATGGAGAACATTCTATGTAAAAGACTTCCAAGCACAGACAGCACATTATTAGATGGAGAACATTCTATGTAAATGACTTCCAAGCACAGACAGCACATTATCAGTTAGAGAACATTCTATGTAAAAGACTACCAAGCAGACAGCACATTATCAGTTAGAGAACCTTCTATGTAAAAGTCTTCCAAGCACAGACAGCACGTTATCAGATGGAGAACATTCTATGTAAAAGACTTCCAAGAACAGACGGTATTATATATAAAAAGACTTCCAAGCACAGACAGCACATTATTAGATGGAGAACATTCTATGTAAAAGACTTCCAAGCACAGACAGCACGTTATCAGATGGAGAACATTCTATGTAAAAGACTTCCAAGCACAGACAGCACATTATTAGATGGAGAACATTCTATGTAAAAGACTTCCAAGCACAGACAGCACGTTATCAGATGGAGAACATTCTATGTAAAAGACTTCCAAGAACAGACGGTATTATATATAAAAAGACTTCCAAGCACAGACAACACATTATCAGATGGAGAACATTCTATGTAAAAGACTTCCAAGCACAGACAGCACATTATCAGTTAGAGAACCTTCTATGTAAAAGACTTCCAAGCACAGACAGCACATTATCAAATCAAGAACATTCTATGTAAAAGACTTCCAAGCACAGACAGCACATTTTCAGATGGAGAACATTCTATGTAAAAGACTTCCAAGGACAGACAGCACATTATTAGATGGAGAACATTCTATGTAAAAGACTTCCAAGCACAGACAGCACATTATCAGATGGAGAACATTCTATGTAAAAGTCTTCCAAGCACAGACAGCACATTATCAGATCAAGAACATTCTATGTAAAAGACTTCCAAGCACAGACAGCACATTATCAGATGGAGAACATTCTATGTAAAAGACTTCCAAGCACAGACAGCACATTATTAGATGGAGAACATTCTATGTAAAAGACTTCCAAGCACAGACAGCACATTTTCAGATGGAGAACATTCTATGTAAAATACTTCCAAGCACAGACAGCACATTATTAGATGGAGAACATTCTATGTAAAAGACTTCCAAGCACAGACAGCACATTATCAGTTAGAGAACATTCTATGTAAAAGACTACCAAGCAGACAGCACATTATCAGTTAGAGAACCTTCTATGTAAAAGTCTTCCAAGCACAGACAGCACGTTATCAGATGGAGAACATTCTATGTAAAAGACTTCCAAGAACAGACGGTATTATATATAAAAAGACTTCCAAGCACAGACAGCACATTATCAGATGGAGAACATTCTATGTAAAAGACTTCCAAGCACAGACAGCACATTATCAGTTAGAGAACCTTCTATGTAAAAGACTTCCAAGCACAGACAGCACATTATCAGATCAAGAACATTCTATGTAAAAGACTTCCAAGCACAGACAGCACATTTTCAGATGGAGAACATTCTATGTAAAAGACTTCCAAGGACAGACAGCACATTATTAGATGGAGAACATTCTATGTAAAAGACTTCCAAGCACAGACAGCACATTATCAGATGGAGAACATTCTATGTAAAAGTCTTCCAAGCACAGACAGCACATTATCAGATCAAGAACATTCTATGTAAAAGACTTCCAAGCACAGACAGCACATTATCAGATGGAGAACATTCTATGTAAAAGACTTCCAAGCACAGACAGCACATTATCAGATGGAGAACATTCTATGTAAAAGACTTCCAAGCACAGACAGCACATTATCAGATGGAGAACATTCTATGTAAAAGACTTCCAAGCACAGACAGCACATTATTAGATGGAGAACATTCTATGTAAAAGACTTCCAAGCACAGACAGCACATTTTCAGATGGAGAACATTCTATGTAAAAGACTTCCAAGCACAGACAGCACATTATTAGATGGAGAACATTCTATGTAAAAGACTTCCAAGCACAGACAGCACATTATCAGTTAGAGAACATTCTATGTAAAAGACTACCAAGCAGACAGCACATTATCAGTTAGAGAACCTTCTATGTAAAAGTCTTCCAAGCACAGACAGCACATTATCAGATGGAGAACATTATATATAAAAAGACTTCCAAGCACAGACAGTATTATATATAAAAAGACTTCCAAGCACAGACAGCACATTATCAGATGGAGAACATTCTATGTAAAAGACTTCCAAGCACAGACAGCACATTATCAGATAGAGAACATTTTGTGCAGATTTCCGAAGCCTAAAAGGCAAAACAGGATGTTTAAAAGGTGAGGAGATCAACACTGCACCAGGTCTTATCCCATAAGGCTTACTCTCTTTCCAAAGAGTGGCCTGAATTGATAAGTGTCACTGACCAAGAACTGTGTAATGACCTCCAGGGGTCTGAGAAATCAGGCACAACCAAATGACGGGTCAAGAAACAATCTCATAACTTTCTTGGCGTTAGGCCGGCGGCTTAACCACTTTGCCACGGAGATTACATCAGACATCGAAGCTGAGATGCCTTATACTGCCCTTACTGTATGCATGTGAATCATGGACCCTGAATGTCATGACTGGAAAAATGATGTGGCATTTTCATAGAATGCTAAGAATTTAATGAATGTCAAAGAAGATTTAACATCTAAGTAAACAAAGAGACAAGTGTTACCCACACCAGAACAAGACAATTATAACGTGTGAGGTCAGCATGGCTGAATGGATAAGAACACTTGTTCTTAAACCTCCGGTGCGCTGATGCAGAGGTAGCAGGTTTAACCCTTACACAAGTCAGTTGAACTAAACTTGTTGATATCACGCAGTTGACTTGGGGATGTAAATTACAAGTACTTCAGAAGTCGATGTGGGCTCGCCAGATGGTGAGCGACACTGATAACAAGGAAAGCTAATTAACATGCAAAATTCAGTCTAGTGCTTGAATTCAAAGCAAAGGAACACATAAATAACATATTGGTTAAAGAAACAGAGGTCATCAAAAGTAAAAAGATGTAGAGGAAAGCAAGATATCATGTTTTACTACTATCACAGGATGTAGAGGAAAGCAAGATATCATGTTTTACTACTATCACAGGTTGTAGAGGAAAGCAAGATATCATGGTTTACTACTATCACAGGATGTAGAGGAAAGTAAGATACCATGGTTTTACTATTATCACAGGATGTAGAGGAAAGTAAGATGCCATGTTTTACTACTATCACATGATTTAAAGGAAAGTATGATGCCATGTTTTACTACTATCACAGGATGTAGAGGAAAGTAAGATGCCATGTTTTACTACTATCACAGGATGTAGAGGAAAGTAAGATGCCATGTTTTACTACTATCACAGGATGTAGAGGAAAGTAAGATACCATGTTTTACTACTATCACAGGATGTAGAGGAAAGTGAGATGCCATGTTTTACTACTATCACAGGATATAGAGGAAAGTGAGATGCCATGTTTTACTACTATCACATGATTTAAAGGAAAGTATGATGCCATGTTTTACTACTATCACAGGATGTAGGGGAAAGTAAGATTCCATGTTTTACTACTATCATAGGATGTAGGGGAAAGCTAAGTAAGAAGTAATGTTTGACTTCTACCCTATTATGCTGAGTCAATTAAAATGCAATGTTGTAATTCTACCCTAGGATGTAGAGGAAAGTAAGGATTTGCAACGGTGTACTTCTAGCCTAGGACACAGAGGAAAGATGCAATGTTGTACTTCTAGCCTAGGACACAGAGGAAAGATGCAATGTTGTACTTCTAGCCTAGGACACAGAGGAAAGATGCAATGTTGTACTTCTAGCCTAGGACACAGAGGAAAGATGCAATGTTGTACTTCTAGCCTAGGACACAGACGGGAGTAAGACCTAGCACTAATATACTTCTATGATGTAAAAGTGCTAGAACTGGTCTAGAACTACTACCCAAGATGTACAATAAAAGATACAAAATAAGAATACAATCTTCTACCTCTACCTTAGGATATAAGACAGAGATGTTCAACTTGTGGCATGCTAAACAAGGCATCAAAATGATCTCCCATGGCTGATTCTAGACAGTTCCGAATCTTTTCTTGCTGCTTGCTCCTATCTCCCTTTTCTATTAATCTTACCAGTTGCAACAATCCCAATTATTGCCTCTTTAATATTCCAGTATTTCTATTCCAATTATTTGACCAACAGACGTGCACACTTTCCTTCTGACTTCTGTGACATGTTTCCTTTCATGTTTTGATTTTCTTCAACCCATATAGATCAATTTACAAAATGAATTCAATGACGTATTTCCCTGTTCTTTCAAGGTACCCTCACAGTACTGTGTATTTATCTCCCGGGTCTAAAAGTAATTTCAATGATAAAAAAAAAAAAATTAAACTTGTAATGTTTGTTTGGCTGTTATGAAACTTATGTTCTGATATATAACTTCTTATGCTCACTTTGTCCTCTATTGGAGCTTATTCAATCAACCAACTCATCCCAAGATGACCTATCTTGTACTATCCCAACCAAAATAGGTGGCGGAAATGGGAAGTAGGGGTGTGTCACAGTTATGACTTAAATTTTTAATATGGTAGCAGACAAATTGTTTTATATATCAAATTAAAAGGGGCTTGCATAAGAAAACTACTGTATATAAGCCTACGGCAGATATGGGAAGTCAGTAAATACGATTAATCGTCCCACGACACTGAACCAGTCAAGGACTTGTTCGACCTCAATGACAACACGTCAGATGTAGAGTTTAAGCTCAGTCTACCAAGGGATACACCAACCGAACAACACACCCAAAAATGTTTTTGCTTTAAAACTAGTTGCCCCATACATTTATTCCATTAAGTAAATAGTTGAAATAATAATAATAATAATAATAATAATAATAATAATATCATTCATCATTGGCACCTTGCCGTCTTGATAGACGATAGTTTGTAAGGGATGAAGTTATTGCCTGGGCTAAAATATAGAGATCATGTGTTGCCCATGCAGCATGATCCCTCTCTCGGCCTGCCTAGTTCACTCCAGAGGAAAGGTAACGCCTCTACATCTGGAACAAGACAAGCTGCAGAAGCTGCCGGATCAGCAAAGCAATGCTCTAATTGTCCGCCTGTCGGAGCTTCGATCCTAGACCAGCCGCCAACCAAGGCTTAGGGCCTGGTCTGCCCTGCCATGACACTTTGTCTTTAGGTTGCATTTCCTTGTACCAGGGTAAGGCTTGTACCCTCCCAATTGCGCTCTTCCGCCCGAAGCCGTTGGCACAATGTGGGGTGTCGGGTTTGGTAAGCGCCGCCCAACGTTCGGCGCTAACAGAAATCAGATAGTGCTGTCTACTGTTATACGGTAGCTCAGTCATATCTAACTAAGACCTGACACAATAATAATAATAATAATAATAAAACAATGAAATTATGAAGAATATTTATTCAAAACCAAAAACCACCACAAACTTAAACATACCATAAATGCTACTTACATAATTAAATAATTCCAGTAGACGTCATATTTCACAATTAGTTATCAATATTAAATTAGAAGTATAATGAAGGAATAAAACCATAAATATAGGATTAAAACTGTAAGACAAATATAATTAATCATTCTAACATTAATTAAAACAGAAAGGTAGAAATAACAGAACTACAGTAGCATTCATTAGAACTGTAAGACAGAAATAAATATAGCATTAACTGAAACTGCAAACCAAAAATAATAACAGGATTTTAAAACTTAGTACAGATCTAATAACAGAATCAATATAAATCAGGTGCCGTCTCCACAATGAAGGTTGGCTGCTATGGATCTCCAACACCGTCTGTCTCTCGCCTTGATTGTACATTCTCTCGCCTTGATTGTACATTCTCTCAGACTTTTTTGCCCATATCTTGATGTTATCTTCCCAATTGTATCATTGTCTACCTCTTGCTTGCTTGCCTTCAACCTTACCCTCCAGTACGGTTTTCATTAGAGTGTTATGTCTTTTAATGTGGCCAAAATATTTCACTTGCCGCTTTTTTATTTCCTTCATCAACTCTCTTTTTACTACCAGTTTTTCTAGAACTTGTGTATTTGACTGTTTTTCTTTCTATGAAATACAAAATATTTTTCTGCATGTTCACATCTCCAGGACCTCTATTCGACTTTCTAATTATTGTTCGTCATCCTGGCTTCCATGCCATACAGTAGTGTTGAATATACATAACGTCTGACAATTCTTATTTTTACTGTGTTGATCTCTCTAGATATTAATACTGATTTCATGTTTTTGAAAACATTTTTGGTCACTGCTACTCTCTTTAAAACAAATTTCTTTCACTTCTGCCATCATGTTATTACATGTCCAAGATAAAGAGAAACTTGTTTTACTTGTTCTAGTATCTCCCAGTTTACTGTGATGTTCACTGATGGCATCTCCTTTTCACTGTTAATTATCATAGTTTTGTGTGTGTGTGTGTGGATAATATTTGAGCGAAGTTTTGCACAATGCCTGTTTACTCGTTCCACTAAGTTTTGTTAACTCTTGCTGGCTCTCTGCTAGTAACACTGGATCGTCAGCATACCTAAGACACTTTATAATTCTTCCATCGTTGTTAAATCTAGGCAGTTCGACTTGTTTAAACATTCTTTCTGTGTATAAACTAAAAAGGCTTGGGGAAAACACACATCCCTGCCACACTCCTCTTTTTATCTCTATGGGCGATGAATGAATATTTCTGTATCTAACTGTCGTCACTTGTTCCCAGTAAAAAGTACTAATAAATCTGAGATGTCCTTACTATTATATCTTGAAGGCATGTTGTACTCTGTCAAAGTGGTCTATAAAACATATATATATTTCTGAACTTCTGTATATTTTTCAATCAACATCCTAAAACAGATTATGGATTTCTAGTATCGCTGTTTTTGCAGAATCTAAATTGTTTTTCAGCTACTTCATCATCTATTTTATTTTGAATTCTTTCTCGTATACATGACTCATTAAGCTAACAATTCTATAATTATCACAATCAACAGCTCTTGGCTTCTGTGATGAAAATCAATCAATCAGTTGCCGTCTCTACAATGAGGGTTGACTGCAATGGATCTCCATCACTGTCTGTTGCCTTGATTGCACATTCTGTCAGACTGCTGTTCGTCTGTTATCTTCCCACTTGCTTTGCCTTCAACCTTACCTTCTATGGTTTTTAAAGAAGATGGTTTTCAAATCCCTGGGAATGTACCCAGTAACCCGGTCAACAAATGCCCGCAGAAGTCGGATGTGTCGGCCTAACGGCGCAAGAACGCAGCTCTGCTGTAAACAGGCACAATGCAATCACATCCGAAAAAAAAACTCCGGATGAACGCAGAAGAAGAAGAAGTACCCAGTACTATACATATCATTAAATAATGTTGTGATAGTATCAATGCCAAAGTTGGATAAGGATTGTATCATGTCTTGTCAGGACCTGCAGCCTTTCCTTGTTTCATCTTTTTAATAGCTTTCTCTACTTCAGTCTTTTTTGTGAGTGGAACAAATGGGATAGAGCAGGACAAAGTAATAACTAGAACAAGGTAGGAAAAAGTACTAATTTAATTACAGCAGAATAAAATATCATAAGGACTGAGTTGCGTGGAGGATACAATATTTGCCTCTGGCATGTGAAGACCTGGTTCAATTCATTGGTAGATTTTTATAAAGTAAGATGTGCAGTATTCTACCCCCTGATCCTGAAGTAGTAAATCCGATGTCGTCTCTTCGGACAGAGAATGAATTAGGAGGACCTATGTATATGTTGTGCACATTTGAACAAACCCCTCGACAATTGGAAATCGAAAAGAACAAACCATTGACCAGACAAAATTACTAAATAAAACCTACTCTGAAAATAATATTTATAGTATGTCAGATTCTGTTACACACACGAGCTATGGAGTATAAACCAGTGATCAGACAAAACTACAAAATAAAACCTACCCTGAAAATGACATTTATAGTATGTGAGATTCTGTTACACACACGAGCTATGGAGTTTGTGTACTGTGCTGAGATTCTCCTTATATGTTCAATACGAGGAGACTGCAGCACTGATGATTTTTACCAAAACCAAACTGAAGTAAATATAGCAGTGTAAAGTAACAAATTTGATAAATTAGGATAAAGTAACAATTAGGATATAGCAAGATAAATTAACAAATGAGAGAAGATACAATTACTAGGATCATGAAAATTAATGGGACACTGCAAGATAACATTACAAATAAGCAAGACAGCGAGCTTAATAAATTAACACTTGGATAACGAACAAGTTGAGTTGAATCATGAACCGAAATCACAACACTTGGGACATTCCCATATGTGCTGTTATCTGCAATAGCCAGCGAAGAGTCCCAATACCAATAGTACCAGTTGGATATAGTACAATAAGGTAACATATGGGATATAGCAATACAAAGTAACACATGGGATATAGCAATACAAAGTAACACATGAGACAGAAACAGTGAAATGACTAGGACAATGACAATTAATGTGTAATGAAGAGGATAAAAAAAGCAAAGAAGTCAAAATCTACTTTGTTGTTATCAAAACCAACATTCTCAGTTTATTATTTTAAAATAATAATACTCCACGTCAGATTTACCTACAATGAGTATCAGTGAAAGAATAAACTAACGTAACAACTACAGCAAAGTGAGGGAAATGTAATGTCTGAGAGCACAAAGAAATTAAATTTAAGTGAAGGACCTTTTTACACGTCTTGGAGTCAATTAGGTATATGGTGCTACAAAGGTAGAACAGAACGACAATAGCAAATCGAGTTAGTTAACTTAGTTGCATGTCCTTTTAAATGGACGTAGCAGTCAACCCCAGCATTTCTTAGCTGTTCGTGATTCCCGGGCAAGTTTACGATCAATAGTTTGCCATTGCTTTCTGAATGACCGGCACCCATACCATTTCAGAAAAAACCAACACAGCTGTGTTTCAAGCGTCCGTAACCCCTTCACCATGGAGCCCAACAAATTGAGTAACCAAACATATATCAGTATGGATGGAAAAGAGAGTTAGTCTTCAGAAATCTCTGTCCAATCAATGCCATAAAACGCCTAGCTCTGTCATCTGTCAACACTTGCTATACTGCGGCCATAAAATTAGCAAAGAAAATGTGTTTCATAAGTTATATTCTACGAACAATAAAGGATTGTTAAAAAATACTGAAGAAATATTGTGTTTTAAATATGTGAATACTGCGGGAATAATAAATGCTCCATATTCAAACAATATCAGCGACTAATGTTTCAAGTATTTCAGCCAAAGTATAATTATTTATTCACGTCATAGGAAATATAACGCTGTAGCATGCACCTGATGAGATGCAGCGGAAAATGTCGGGCAATAAATCACCGACCCAACCTATGGTGCCAGCGTATATTTTAAAATAGACTATTAGCTCTTTTATTTCTTGGGACATTTCCTGGTATCCATTTTGGGCCAAGTTACCTGGGTCGCCAGATAAATTTTAAAAATCTGCCTTGACTGGGATTCAACACATGACCACCAGCCTAACAGGCAAATGTGCTAGCCAGTGTGCTATCATGGCTCCCTATAATATACTCTAGGTCAGAATGAAACAGAGTATCTGAGAATTAAAAAATTTTTAGTAAATGGGGAAAAAAAAAAAAGTTCAAAATAACAATTTGGACAGAAATAAGTTAAAATAACTCCGGAGTCTCCATGGCGAAGTGGTCAAGCCGTCTGACTCAGGCTCTGAAGGTTGTGGGTTTGATTCCGGGCCGCGTCCTTCAGTTCACGGGTGCGTTTTTTCGGACTTTTGAGGGTCGCCGCCGGAGCTACAGAGTTCGTGCTTTGTGCGATGCTTTCCGCACTGCGGAAAGAGACATATGGGATAAAACCCGGTGCAATGAAGTCGACTTAAAAAAAATAACTGGGACAAAATGGGTAAATATAAACTGTCTGGGATAGGAAATAAAACAGAAAAGGCCAATTTTACACACCTTCAGGTATGTTTGGTATGTAATGCTAGCCCCAAATTTGCAGACCAACTGGTACCCGACGGGTGACGGGGTCAATTTGCACAGACCAACTGGTACCCGACGGGTGACGTGGTCAATTTGCACAGACCAATTGGTACCCGACGGGTGACGTGGTCAATTTGCACAGACCAACTGGTACCCGACGGGTGACGTGGTCAATTTGCACAGACCAACTGGTACCCGACGGGTGACGTGGTCAATTTGCACAGACTAACTGGTACCCGACGGGTGACGTGGTCAATTTGCACAGACTAACTGGTACCCGACGGGTGACGTGGTCAATTTGCACAGACCAACTGGTACCCGACGGGTGACGGGGTCAATTTGCACAGACCAACTGGTACCCGACGGGTGACGTGGTCAATTTGCACAGACTAACTGGTACCCGACGGGTGACGTGGTCAATTTGCAGACTAACTGGTACCCGACGGGTGACGTGGTCAATTTGCACAGACTAACTGGTACCCGACGGGTGACGTGGTCAATTTGCACAGACCAACTGGTACCCGACGGGTGTCGTGATCAATTTGTACAGACTAACTGGTACCCGACGGGTGACGTGATCAATTTGCACAGACCAACTGGTACCCGACGGGTGACGTGGTCAATTTGCACAGACCAACTGGTACCCGACGGGTGACGTGGTCAATTTCACGCCGGCCACCTCTACTTGCCAGGTATACATAGACTGGGTCAACCTGGGAACGCTGGTCAACTTTTAAAAGATCCACCTGAATGCAGATTCAAATGACTCTAGGCTGACAGACGACTATGCTAGCCATTGCGCTGCCATAGCTCCCTAGGGACTAAAGGAGTAAACAGAAATGTTTTGGTCATAAAAGATTTTATTGGCCAACTAAGGGAAAGTTGCCTGGTACAATGTGTTAAGTTCCTTTAGTCTTCTGCCTTGTAAAGGATCACATTCCTTGCACATAGATACCTCCATTAAGTGCTCCATCTCTAATATACATAGAAAGAGAATTTTTCTACACAGAGGCACGTAAAAAAAAAAAACTAGACAATACAAGAGCAAGCCCCCCTTTTTGCAGGAGCGAGCATTTTGTTTATCTTGTATGTGCGTGCACGTGCACACAAATACAGGCTAAAAACAGGATTAAAAATTCAGCAGTAAGAGAAGCATTTCCAGGCACCATGACGATCAGGCGTGAGCTGCCTTAGCGTAGTGGCTAGACACCCACCTGCGGGTAAGATGGCCATGGGTCCAATTCTGAATAGGGGTTGATTTTGTTTAACAATGTACCTGGACTCCAGGTCAGCCGAGCCTGAAGTGGGTACCGGATAATGACACAGATAGTAAAGGCTCGAAAGGTATGAAGGTGACCATATCATCCACAGAGTGTCGTTTATATGCATTAGCACCATATGCTTAATATTGTCCAAAGCATGTAAAGGGGTTCATTTAATTCTTTTAAAAGGTAACCAGGTGTACTAGATTTTTAGAACACTGCGACAGTGCGCAAATTCTAGGATAGGTGAGGATCCTTATCTATATATACCAGAATTGCACATGATATAACGAATGTTGGGCGGCACTCATCAAACCTGACACTGTGCGAACAGCTTCGGGTGGAGGAGGGCTATTGTGGCAAAGTGGTCAAGCTGTCTGACTCGGCCTCCGAAGGTTGTGGGTTCAATTCCGGGCCGTGTCTTTTCGTTCATAAGTGCATTTTTTTCAGAGACTCCTGGGGGTAGTCGCTGGAGCGAGGGAGTTCGTGCTTTATGCGATGCTATCGGCAGCCAGCGCTACGGAAAAAGACAGTCATGTGGGATAAAAACCTGACGCACTGAAGTTGACCATGGCGACTTAAGTGAATTTTTAAGCTTATGCTGGTGCGAGGAATTGCAACCTAACGACATAATGTTATGGCAGGACAGACCAGGCCCTAAGCCTCGGTCGGCAACTGGTCTAGGATCGAAGCTCTGATAGGCAGGCAGGCAGACAGAGCATTGCTTTGCTCATCCTGCAGCTTCTGCAACTTGCCGTTTTCCAGATGTATTAGTGTTACTTTTGCTCTGAAATAAACTAGGCAGGTCGAGAGAGGGATTATGCTGCATGGGCAACACACGGTCTCTACAATTCAGCCCAGGTGTGCGCTATGGAGAGGTATAACTCCATCCCTGGTCCCCACCATGGGTTGTAGTTATACGTTTTTTAAAGCACAATGTAACAAACTATCATCTATCAAGATGGCCAGGTGCCAATAACCAGCAGTAGTAAATGATATAAATGATATTTTTCATGGGTATGTTCTCTTAATTTAAAATCTGACCTAGGCAGCAGCCTATTTGGCAGATCTTTTCTATTTCAAACTGCCTAGGATTTTTAATATGCTAATAGGTCTTCCTAGTTTTTCACCCTTATCTGAGAAGACTAGATGGCTGAACCACTAAGGTTCATTCACTAAAACTAGCTGCAAAAAATAACTTGCTACATATTTTAAAATTATTTTATTTATAATTTATGTATAATTATAATTTTTACATATTAAAGCTGGATATTAACCATCACTGCTTCATTGTATTTTTGCAAAATTACTAATTATTGATTAATTGGGAAAATCAATAATTTCCTTACCATATCTGCAAAATTTCTAACTATTAAATAAGAAAATTAATCGTAACTACAAAATTATTCACAGAGTAAGAAAATTGCTCATTTGTGCTTCACAATATTTACCAAATTACTGATTAGTCATCATCATCATCATCATCTTCCACTTCTGCCGTCAAGCGTCGTGGGGAGGAATAATTTGCGTTCCAGCGCCCGGTGGACGGCACTGGATAGTGTCATTCCGTGCGGTTGTACAATGTCTCTGATGTCGTCAATCCATTTTCTTCTTGGACGTCCTCGTGGTCTCGTCGCAGATGATCTTTGATGTAAGGCCAGTGATGGTAGTTGTTGATGTTGCATTCTAACGACATGGCCAAACCACTTGATCTTCTGTCTGTCAATAAATGTGGCACAAGGTGTTGATCCCACAGTCTGTCTGATAGTAGCATTTCTTACTCGGTCTCGGATTGTTAAGTTGGCAGCTCTCCTCAGGCATCTCATTTCGCAGGTGTTGATTTTGCGAAGGTGTAATTTGGATAAAGTCCAGGTTTGAGATTGGTAGCATAGGGTTGGTGTGAATATGCTGTTTATTATCTGTCGTTTTGCGGACATGGGTATGTTTGGATGTTTCAGTAAGGGTGATAGTTGATATGTAAGTGCACTAGCTTTTTGACATCTGATGTCAATTTCTCTGTCCAATCTGCCATCTTCTGTGATCATACTTCCAAGGTATTTGAATTCTTTAACTTGTTTCAGAGGTGTGTTATTTATCTGTATATTTAGTGGGCCTGGCGATCTGCTAACTTGCATTACTTCGGTTTTGGCTGTGTTTATACTCATATTGTATCTGCTGCAGGTTGAACTCATTAGTAAATAAGAAAATTAACCATCACTGCTTCATCAAGTTTGCAAAATTACTAATTTATTTAGTAAGAGAAAATGATCAATTGCTACACAATATATATAAAACTATTAACTATTTTTGCAGGAATCAACTAATGATATATACCTAACTATTTTTATGTAGTGTCTCTCAGTGAAAAAAGTACTCATATTAACTATCACTGCTTCATCAAGTTTACAAAATTACTAATGTATTGAGTAAGAGAAAATAACCAACTGCTTCACAATATTAACAAAATTATAAACTATTTCTGCAGGAATCAACTCACGATATATCCAATGCCTAACTATTTTTATGAAGTGTTTCTCTTCTTTCAATAATTATTAACACAATATGCTGGACAGAACTTAAATCCAAGAGTATTCATTCAAGTCTCGACATGAACAATTATAAGCAGAGATATTAATTTTTGGGGGATGAACCGTTTGTTTTGAGCATGTTATGAGAAGAAATGACTTGGAGAACTTGGTGACAACTGGCAAGATCGAAGGGGAGAGATAAGGGGAAGACCAAGAAGTGAATACGTGGATGGCTTGGTTGAGACAGGAACACGGAGCTGATCCACGACTGGTGATCGAGTGAGATGGCAAAACATGACCGCCAACGCTTATCGGCATGGCGCATGATGGATGGATGGAACCGTCTCAAAGACAAGTGGCATCACAGATAGCAGGTAACAATACACCCCAAGACTGCCTTGAGAAACAGTGGAAGACACACTTTATGGACCACTGAGTAAACTAAAAAGACAGCAAAGTTTATACAAGAGACAACATTGCAGATATAGACAATTTCAATCAAATGAAAGAAGAAGACAAGGAGGAGGAGAAATAAGCATCATTACAGGATTGCTGAATTATGTTAGAAGCAGCAGGTCTGCATGGCCGAATGTGTAAGAACGCGTGTTCTTGAACATCCAGTGTGCTGATGCCGAGGTTATCGGTTCAACCCCTACATCGGACAGCTGGACTAAAATGTTAACCTGTCATCCTTGACTTGAGGACGTAAATTACAAGTACCTCTGAAGCCGGAGTGGGTTCGCCTGATGGTGAGGGACACAGTTAATAGGGAAAGCTAATCTACACGCAAAATTCAGTCCATCACTACTGTAAATAGTGTGTATGAACTACGCTCGAGTTCAAAGCGAGTGAGCACCCAAAAAAAATGTTAGAAGCAGTACTGCATGCTTAACTGGCATAGTGCTTTGTGGCATACAATAAATGTCAGGACGTGGACTGTCGACGGTTTGAAACATTACTTTCTATTAATTATGTAATTACACTGAAGCTGTAGCAATTAGGCCTAAAAAACCCAGGGTTATGCCAACAGAAAGACTTTATAGTATCTGCAATTACCATGGAGATAACAAATGTATAATTCCTGTATGCAGTTCATATGATATATAACTGCAACGAAATATGCTAGACAATAAATTATGCAACGTATTATGTGTGGTTTCTGAGGTTAAATTCACTAAGGGAATACATTGTGTTGTATTAATTATGTATTTATTTACTGAAAAAAGTACTGAAATGTATTAGTAGATGATGAATTAAAACCAAAATTACTGTTATGTCGCAAATAATTGTTACAGTAATTCAGTCTATCTGATTTTCTATTGGCACTATTTTTATCAAACAATATTATTTTAACTTCTTTAGACTCAAATATTAATAGATTTAAAGTACAAAGCCGCTTAAAATTTTTTTTTTAACTACAAGTTAAGATAGGAGTTCAAGTAACAACTGTGTATGTTAAAGTGTGAAAATTAACCATTACTGCATATCTGGAAAATTATTTAGTAATTTAAAAACAATTACATAAAACAAATATATCAAAAGAGCAAAATGCTTCATCTTTATTAATTATTATGTATTAAAAAAAAATTAATAATTGAAATCTATAATATCAAGTTTCAATATTAACATGCAAACAAGGCATGTAGAAATATTATTATTAATTACTAATGGAATTGTTAATTACGTTGATTAAATAAATAATTAAATGCACTGACTAGATTAAGAATAATATTTATTAATTAAGATAATTAAGATAAAGACATTTTGGTATGTTTGTTTGCAATAGAAAGTACAGGAAACCAACATCACAATGTTTTATTTTCACAAACAAACATGGGCAGGATCTTAAATGACTTGCTCTAGTTATTAATGGTGTGTGTCCCTCGACAGAAAGCAATTAAGAGATAAGCTGTGCTAAAGATCCATTCATTGAATGAAAATGCAACACTCCTTACATGAAGCACAGCCTGGTATTTTGGTCGTCCTACTTTTAAGCTCATTTACTATTTGGTCTAACATAAACCAAACAAATCCAAGCATATAAAACGGTTGTGTTTAGGTTCGTGGGTATTACCAAAGCAGGAAACTTTGTTTCCGTTGGTATTTTAATAACCATGAATGACCAGGAGGGTGAGATTTGTTATTTATTTTCATTTTTTTCCACGCTCTGAGACATGACCTTTATCATTCACAGCAGTTTATGAATGAACAATCGCGCACTAATACATCACATCCCGTGTCGAAATGCCTTTGCAGCAGAAGTGTGGGTGTACAAAGCTAAATAAAACTTTTATACTCACTTATTATGATCAGAAAGACACTTAATATTGTTTATTACATCCGCAGTTATCGAATAAAGATACAGGGTGGATGTAAGAGTGTGCGGGTGAAGGTTTGAAGACGGACTTTCGTCCATTATCTGTAGAAATTGTGTCAGAAGTTTTTCAGAGAGAGCCTTGCACAAGCAGACACATGGAATCGGTCATCTTTCCTATTCTAGACAGGCTACATTCGCAAACTATACAATCCTTAAACTCAAAAACAGTATTACTTACTTGTCGGCTAATCCTTTTATCATCTTTGTTGGCTCATTTTTGTTTTCCTAACGTCAGCGGGTCTCGTTAATCGACCGCTAAAAAGAATATTAGTCGGGCAGACGAGTTTACCGAAAGACAGGAAATGCGAAGCACACAATGGAAGGATATCGCGAGCTGAAAAATATAGTTCCCAATTTTGCAGGTATTGCGCTGAAAAATATCTAAAATTTCAATAAAATCGTCATTTATTAACTTTAAATTTTACATTATACACATGCCAAATAGTATTTATAGGTAGGTTTGACATGGGGTTAGAAACGTTTTTGTGCGTAGTAATATAGGTTAAAAAAAAAATCCCTAACATAGCAGGATTTCAAATAGTGCATCTCCCATTATGCAAATACCCTCCCTGTCAACAGGAGGCGAAGGTCCAGCACAGGGAGGGAGGGAGAGAGACACACATTCACAACATGTAACGGGGCGTCATTGCAAGCTACATATAAATTTCGTTGAGAAGGGATGTTGGATATAAATATCTTACTGAAGCTTTCTTATAAATAACTATTTATATGCCCTTACTCCGTTTATATATATATATATATATATATATATATATATATATATATATATATATATATATATATATATATATATATATATATATATATAATTTACAACTCCTGCTGTCTCTATTTATTTTATTAATTAACTCATTTGTCCTTGTTGTCGCTTCTGCTTCTTCCTGGCAGTTCCTGCTGTAACTCATTTCGTGTTACAAGCAACTGCACATAAGTTGACAAGGCATACTTTGTTTGACCAAAACACCTTCGTTTTGTTTTCTGTAATACTTTAGTTTTCCAGCTATTATTTGGCACGGCTATGATCTAGTTGTTTTAGCTTTTCAGTTCTAGATTATTATTAATTTAATACCTTCTGTGGCGGATTTGTTGTTATGTTATAATAATCTCTGGTTACGTCCAGACAGTGGTAAAATAATAACTGTCTGATAGTTAGTTATATGCGTGTGTGAATGTATGTGTGCACATCTGTGAAAGTGTGCGCGCGTTGTTGTGTTCTGAATAGAGATGGTGGAAAAACAGAATACATAAGTGATCTGTAACATCATCAATTTCATCATTTACTTCTTTGTACTCTTTTATTACAACGATTGAAGGGAGGGGGGGGGGGGGTTAGACGCCAAAAAATGCCGGGATTGACAACGACGTCTTGTAAAGGATATGCAACTAACCTTTTTTAATGGGGCTCTGATACAAGACACACATGTCCTTATCATCATCATCATATCATCATCATCATCGTCATTATATCATCATCATCATCTTTATTTTCTTCTTCTTCTTCTTCTTCTTCTTCTTCTTCTTCTTCTTCTTCTTCTTCTTCTTCTTCTTCTTCTTCTTCAAGTGTGTAGTCTTGAGCAGGCATCAGCGATCACGACCCTCTAGACCTCCATGAAATCTCACATATTAATTAATGAAGACGGTGTTTCTTATATCAGCATTAATAGCCCAGCGGTTTCAGCCTCCCACACACATCTTCCTCTGCCTTCTCATGCTTCTTTTGCCCGTATTTTCCCCACTTAACAGATTCAGTGTCGAACAAAGCGTCGGTTTAGACCAAACAAAAATGAATGGCAGAAAATGGGAAGTAGAGGTGTGTCGCAGATATGACTGAGAAGTTGTTAATATGGTAGCGTGTATGTTGTATTGTAACGCAATGACAACATTTCGTCGATATATAACCCCATGTCAGACACGGGAAGTAATTTGAGGATGATTAATCATTCCATAGCACTTAATCAGTTAAGGGGATTTTCTCTGACCACTTCCACTGTTGATATGCACCATACATTTCATTTGTACATTCTTTATAGATTTTAATGATTACTACAGTAACACCTGCGGATGTCTAATGCCTACGTGTTTTTGAATAACGAACACAGAAACAATAGATTGCACGATTTATTGCCTGGTATATTTCGTTGCATCTCGTCCGGTACATACTGCAGAAATCACACAACATAAACTAAAGCAGTAAGACACTATCGTGTATTCTTGTTTGCATAAAATTGGCTTTTGTAAATGAATGGCAATTGCCTCAGCTTTCACATGCGATCATTTTGTATGTTTGTTTACTTTTCTGTCCGTGATATTCCAAAAAATAAAAATTCTTCTAAATATTTCCATTGCTGTTAGTGGCTTTACCATTGCAGTCACTGTTCATTACCCATCGTTCTCGACCGTGCAGAAGCACAGGCCACATACTTTTCAGTCGGCGACCTTCTGTGTTTGTGATGCTTTAGCTTGATTCTTGTTTGAATCAATGGGTACTTCGTAGTAGTTATTACAATTGGTTGAAGTTATTTTCTTTGAGAGCATTCTTGGCATATAAGAATCAATATCACAGTACACCGGACACGCCCATAGATGCCCCGTCTCTTTCAACAAACGTCGTAAGTGCTGATTTTTCCTATAATATACTAGTTGCACACAGGTGATATTTGTCCCTGTCCACGTTTCTCCTTCACACCCCCCTTTAAACACGTCCCCACCTTCCCACATCCCTCCTTCAAACGCCTATCCTTGACACGTCCCTCCTTCACACGTCTATCCTTCACACGTGTCTCTTTCATACGTCTATCCTTCACACGTCCCTCCTGCACACGCCTATCCTTCACATGTCCCTACTTCACACGTCTATCCTTCATATGTCCCTCTTTCATAAGTCTATCCTTCACACGTCTACCCTTCACACGTCCCTCCTTCACACGTCCCTCCTGCACACGTCTATCCTTCACATGTCCCTACTTCACACGTCTATCCTTCATATGTCCCTCTTTCATAAGTCTATCCTTCACACGTCTATCCTTCACACGTCCCTACTTCACATGCCTATGCTTCACACGTCTCTCTTTCATACGTCTAGCCTTCACGCGTCCCTCCTTCACACGTCTATCCTTCATACGTCCCAACTTCACACGTCTATCCTTCACACGTCCCAACTTCACACGTCTATCCTTCACACGTCCCCCCTGCACACATCCCTCCTTCACACGTCCCAACTTCACACGTCTATCCTTCACACGTCCCCCCTGCACACATCCCTCCTTCACACGTCCCTACTTCACACATCTATCCTTCACGCGTAACTCCTGCACACGTCTATCCTACACATGTCCCTACTTCACACGTCTATCCTTCAGACGTCCCTCTTTCATACGTCTATCCTTTACACGTCCCTACTTCACACGTCTATGCTTCACACGTCTCTCTTTCATACGTCTATCCTTCATACTTCCCTCCTTCACACGTCTATCCTTCACATGTAAATTTTTTCACACGTCTGTCTTTCACACGTCCCCCTTTCATACGCCTATCCTTCACACGTCCCTCCTTCACTTGTCTTTCCTTCACACGTCCCTCCTGCACACGTCTATCCTTAACACGTCCCTCCTTCCAACGTCCCTCCTTCACAGGTATATCCCTCATACGTCCCTCCTGCACACGTCCATCCTTCACATGTCCTTCCTGCACACGCCTATCCTTCACATGTCTATCCTACACACGTCCCTCTTTCATACGTCAATCCTTCACACGTATATCCTTCACACGTCTCTCTTTCATAGTCTATCCTTCACACGTCTGTCCTTCACACGTCTATCCTGCACACGTCCTTCCTTCAACACGAGATATCCTTCACATATCTCTCCTTCATGTGTCCCTCCTTCACACGTCCCTCATTGCTGGAACCACACTTAAATCCAAACTCAAAGCATCTTTAACTATGTTGTTCCATCTGTTGTTGTTTCATCTGTTGTTGTTTCTTCTTCTTCTTCTTCTTCTTCTTCTTCTTCTTCTTCTTCTTCTTCTTCTCTTCTTCTTCTTCTTCTTCTTCTTCTTCTTCTTCTTCTTCTTCTTCTTCTTCTTCTTCTTCTTCTTCTTCTTCTTCTTCTTCTTCTTCTTCTTCTTCTTCTTCTTCTTCTTCTTCTTCTTCTTCTTCTTCTTCTTCTTCTTCTTCTTCTTCTTCTTCTTCTTCTTCTTCTTCTTCTTCTTCTTCTTCTTCTTCTTCTTCTTCTTCTTCTTCTTCTTCTTCTTCTTCTTCTTCTTCTTCTTCTTCTTCTTCTTCTCTTCCTCCTCCTCCTCCTCCTCCTCCTCCTCCTCCTCCTCCTCCTCCTTCTTCTTCTTCTTCTTCTTCTTCTTCTTCTTCTTCTTCTTCTTCTTCTTCTTCTTCTTCTTCTTCTTCTTCTTCTTCTTCTTCTTCTTCTCTTCTTCCTCCTCCTCCCCCCTCCTCTCTCCTCCTTCTTCTTCTTCTTCTTCTTCTTCTTCTTCTTCTTCTTCTTCTTCTTCTTCTTCTTCTTCTTCTTCTTCTTCTTCTTCTTCTTCTTCTTCTTGGTGTGTGAGGATGTGTGTGTATGGGTGGGGAAATGTGTGTGGGTGGGGGATCAGTGGGTGGGTGGCGGCATGTATGTTTGCCTGGTTCTGTGTGAGTGCGTGGAGTTGTGTGTGGGTGGCTGGGGGAGGTTTGGTGGGTGGGGGATGTGTTGGTGGCTGCGGGATATGAGGGTGGGTGGGGGATGTGTCTCACAACATTGCAATATACACTGTTTATGTTTACAACTTTCATTTCACAATGTTTTTGTTGTTTTTGTGTGTGTGAATGAATCATGCGTAATATGCATTGTTTATGCTTACAAAATCCATATGACAATGTTTTCCCCCCTATGTTAATGTAACATGCACATTTGATGAATGAAAGATGAGTGATTGAAAGGGCCGAATGTAAGACGGGCCTGCGTGCCCAATTTGTTACCCTTTTAAAATAAAGTTTGTTAGTTCGCTTGTTCCTCTTCTTCTTTCGTTCGCTTGAAATATGTCTATATCTGCAATGTTGTCTCTTGTATGAATTTAACTGTCTTTTTCAGCTCACACAGTGGTCCATAGAGTTTATCTTCCACTGTCGTCTCTCTAGGCCAGAAGGTTTGCCTAGATATGTTATATTTTGGGCAGTCTTGGAGTATGTGCTCTGCTGTCTGCGAGGCCAATCCACATGTGCACATGGCTGTTTCACCAATCTTGAATTTTTGTATACATGTGGTTGTGTAATCTATTGTGTCCTGTTCTGAGGCGCAAAATAATGACTTGTTCAGATCTGTCCATTACGCGGTAGTCATCTTGAGCAGGTTTTGGTGGCTTTCTGACTGATTTGATCATTCTTTTCTTTTGGTGGTATATAACGGGCACATCAGGCTGTTCTTCTTTGGCTCCTTCCTTAGCCAATTGATCAGCTCTGTCGTTTCCGGGTACTCCACAGTGGGATGGTATCCACTGTATGGTGACCTTATGCTGACTGCTAAGTTCAGAAAGTAGTGTCCTTAGTACTGGCAATTTCCCAGACAGGAACGCCTCGAGTACTGATTTTGCATCTGTCAGCAGCACCACAGGTTGTGTACCATTGCGGGTATTTAGTAATTTCTCTGTTGCTATCTTGATTGCCTCAATTTCAGCATCATAGTTATGGCAGTACTTTCCTGTCGGTACTCTGGCTGTGTCCCTAGTATTATTTGGGTATTCTATGTACACTTCCGCTCCTCCATTTCGAACAGCATTTTGGTTCCAAATTGCTGTATGTAGCCGGGGCGCAGTGTTGGGGTGAGCGCCCAACATTGCTTAAATACCCCAATGGCTCGTGAATACATAACCTCTGCAGCAAAAGTACAACTCCTGGCCTTCACGTGGCGGAACTGTTTTAACTAACAGGAGAAGGGGCGACGGCGAGTATCTGGCGCCGGAAAATAACCAGTGTGCTCTAGATGTGTATACACATACATGCATGTGTAGACACGTGTGTGCGTGTGTACACATCTAAACTCGAGTGAGACCACAGTCTGCTCTAGCAAAGGAAAGGTGCTGAAGACGGAGGCAACCAGCCAGGAGGCGCACCGCAGAAATCAGGATGCCACGCAATTACGCAAAATGGAATATGTCGACTGCTGCTAAACGTTATGGTGCTCGCCCTGCTTTGGACCCCCCAGGCAGGTGCAGTGCCGGGCCCTATGTCTCGAAAGGGTCCAACCCCAACTACTGGAGGTCCTTCTCAGATGTCCTGTGGAGCCAGGGGACATGAGAATAGAATAGCTGGCCATACTAAATTAAGACTTAAAATAATGCACTGGAATGCGGAAGGAGTCAGCAACAAAAAAGTAGAATTAGAAAACATCCTGGACAAAGAAAAAGTAAGCATATGTTGCTTGCAAGAAACTCACCTCAACGAAAATATAGCCTTCAAAATCAGAGGCTACCAGTGTGATCTGACCGAAAGGACAGGCGAAAAGGTGGGATACTTACCCTTGTAAATAATAACATCATGGCTTCCCAAATCGAAGTCTATATGGAAGGGGCTGAGTATCAGACACTTAAACTTAAAACAGGCTATACAGACCTACATCTGATCAATTACTACTGTCCAAGTGACCTTCCACACGCACTGGACACACTACCATTAACAGAAAAAATGATTGTGTGCGGCGATTTCAACAGCCACTCGCAGAGTTGGGGCTATGATCACATGGACCAGAGAGGAGAAAGACTGGAAGACTGGCAGGATGAGAATAGATTCATCTTGGTTAACAAGCCGTCCGACCCACATACTTTCTACTCGAGATCATGGCTCTCTACAACTACACCTGACCTGGCTTTTCATTCACCAGACCTGGAGTGGAACATTACACGAATTGTTGGGAAACAACTAGGTGACAGTGACC
Source organism: Cepaea hortensis (assembly GCA_963921405.1). Taxonomy (NCBI): domain Eukaryota; kingdom Metazoa; phylum Mollusca; class Gastropoda; order Stylommatophora; family Helicidae; genus Cepaea; species Cepaea hortensis. The sequence continues at coordinate 85,481,007 of OY992894.1, read as the reverse complement.
ATCGACCAGTCTTTCTAACTGTAGAAAATGAGCTTGTAAGTGAAAGCAGCACCCTCTCGAGGTGGAACTACAAGAAAGCAGACTGGGCAGTGTACAAGCATCGCACCAGCATACTGGTTAGAAACCTGAACACTGAGAAAGACATAAATAAAGTAGTTGAAGAGTTTGGGAAATGCATACTACAGGCAGCGCGAGAAACAGTACCAAGAGGAGCCCGTAAACAATATAAACCCTACTGGAGTAGTGAACTGGAACAGTTGTATAATGATGTGGAAGTATGTAGAAAGCAAGCAGAGGCCACACCCAGCCAAGAGCACCACAATAAATTCCAGCATGCAAAAGCCAAATTTCAAAGGGCCAAGCTACAGGCTAGACGGAAAAGCTGGCAGGAAAAAACAGAGTCTCTGAACTTTGAAAGAGACACAAGGAAATTGTGGAAGCTAATAAAACAACTTAACGATGAGGGCACAGGGAGAAACTCAAAAATTGCACTACATAAAGATGGAAACATCTTAACAAGAAAGCAAGCAGCTGACCATTTTGCGGACTCATTCGCACAAGATAACAATATCAAAATCAGTCCAGAGAAACAACAAGAGATTCAAGAGAAACGGCAACATACAGGACAGAAGGAAATAGTACATGAGGTTCTGGAGGCACCCATCACAATCAGCGAACTGGAGCTAGCCATATCAAAACTGAAAATGAGAAAGTCACCAGGAGCTGATGGTATCTCCAATGAAATGATCAGGAACCTAGGAACAGAGGCCAAAGCAAAGCTGTTGCAGATCTTCAATAACAGTTGGACCTTAGGCAGTGTTCCACAAGCCTGGAGAGAAGCAATCATGATACCCCTCCTAAAATCAGGGAAAGATAGTTCCATTGCCTCTAGCTACAGACCAATTAGCCTCACCAGCTGTCTCTGCAAAACACTGGAGCGCATCATCAATCACAGACTGCAGTGGTACATTGAAAGTAAAAACATCCTTGTGCCACAGCAGGCTGGCTTTAGGCAGTGCTACTCTACGGAAGATCAGACAACCTACCTCTCTCAAGAAATTGAGGATGCATTCCAAGAGAAGAAGCTGGTGCTTGCGGCATGGATAAATTTGAAGAAAGCCTTTGACAAAGTCTGGAAAGAAGGTCTGATGAATAAACTGAGAAACTGCAAAGTCAATGGAAGAATGTACAAATGGGTGAAAGCATACTTGCACAACAGAAGAGCCCGAGTACAGATAGACGGACTAAAGAGCAAGAAAGTACTACTGCGTCACGGAGTTCCCCAGGGCGGAGTATTGTCCCCACACTCTTTCTAATCTTCATCAATGATCTCGTTGCTAATCTACCGCATGGAATTAAAGCCGCAATGTATGCCGATGACCTGGTTCTATGGAGCACAAATGAACATGCATCAGTGGCCACCAGATTACTACAAAGAGCTGTAGATACATTTGTAGCATGGGCAAATAGATAGTGTTTCAGCATAAACACTGACAAGTGCAGCACCACCCTATTTACCCTCTCTCCAAAACAAAAGGCAGGGACCATCCAGATAAATGGAACACCCCTACGAGAAGATAAAGAACCAACATACCTTGGAGTAACATTTGATGGCAGGCTGACATGGAGAAAGCACATCAACAAAGCAGTAGCAAAAGCAAGAAGGAAAATAGCCATCCTGAGAAAGCTAAGTGGAACCACATGGGGAGCCAGTGGGAAAATACTTAGCAAAGTTTATCAACAGAGCATACGACCACACCTGGAATACGGGTCAACTGCATGGTGTTCGGCAGCAAAAACCACACTACAAGAGCTGGACAAAGTGCAAAATCAAGCACTTAGAGTCACAACAGGAGGGATGAGATCAACCCCTATAGTGGAAATGGAGAAGATGGGGAGGACACAAGCACTGAGTGAGCGCAGAGATACGAAAACGCTAATACAAGCAGAAAAGTTCCTCACCTTGCCAGGCCACCCTATGAAGAACAGATTTGAAAACCTAGCTATGGGGCGGTTGAAAAGAAGTAGTTTTATCCACCAGGCCAAACGACTCTGCAGAGAAACCACCGATCTGCCCACAGTTGGTATCCCCCTAACAACTATTCCAGAGCGAACTCCATGGAAAGATGAGCATAGACTATCATTACAAATCCAGACAAAAGTGAGAGGAAAATTTGACAAGGAAGATCAGAACAGTGTGCAGCGCAGAACAGCCACTCTCAGCTTCCTTGATGAAGAATACCCACAGGACCTCTGGATCCGAGTCTACACAGATGGGTCAGCACAAAATGCTGTTCGAAATGGAGGAGCGGGAGTGTACATAGAATACCCAAATAATACCAGGGACACAGCTAGAGTACCCACAGGAAAGTACTGCCATAACTACGATGCTGAAATTGAGGCAATCAAGATAGCAACAGAGAAATTACTAAATACCAGCAATGGTACACAACCTGTGGTGCTATTGACAGATGCAAAATCAGTACTCGAGGCGCTCCTGTCTGGGAAATTGCCAGTACTAAGGACACTACTTTCTGAACTTAGCAGTCAGCATAAGGTCACCATACAGTGGATACCATCCCACTGTGGAGTACCCGGGAACGACAGAGCTGATCAATTGGCTAAGGAAGGAGCCAAAGAAGAACAGCCTGATGTGCCTGTAACATACCACCTAATGAAAATAATGATCAAATCAGTCAGAAAGCCACCAAAACCTGCTCAAGATGACTACCACGTTATGGATAGACCAGAACAAGTCATTATTCTGCGCCTCAGAACAGGGCACAATAGATTACGCAACCACATGTATACAAAATTCAAGATTGGTGAAACAGCCATGTGTACATGTGGATTGGCGTCGCAGACAGCAGAGCACATACTCCAAGACTGCCCAAAATATAACATATATAGGCAAACCTTCTGGCCTAGAGAGACGACAGTGGAAGATAAACTCTATGGACCACTGTGTGAACTGAAAAAGACAGTTCAATTCATACAAGAGACAGCACTGCAGTTATAGACATATTTCAAGCGAACGAAAGAAGAAGAAGAAGAAGAACAGCATTTCGTGCCGACCCATCTGTGTAGACTCGGATCCAGAGGTCCTGTGGGTATTCTTCATCAAGGAAGCTGAGAGTGGCTGTTCTGCACTGCACACTGTTCTGTTCCTCCTTGTCAAATATTCCTCTCACTTTTGTCTGGATTTGTAATGATAGTCTAAGCTCATCTTTCCACGGAGTTCGCTCTGGAATAGTTGTTAGGGGGATACCAACTGTGGGGAGATCGGTGGTTTCTCTGCAGAGTCGTTTGGCCTGGTGGATAAAACTACTTCTTTTCAACCGCCCATAGCTAGGTTTTCAAATCTGTTCTTCATAGGGTGGCCTGGCAAGCTGAGGAACTTTTCTGCTTGTATTAGCGTTTTCGTATCTCTGCGCTCACTCAGTGCTTGTGTCCCCCCCCCCCCCATCTTCTCCATTTACACTATAGGGGTTGATCTCATCCCTCCTGTGGTGACTCTAAGTGCTTAATTTTGCACCTTGTCCAGCTCTTGTAGTGTGGTTTTTGATGCTGAACACCACGCAGTTGACCCATATTCCAGGTGCGGTCGTATGTTCTGTTCGTAAACTTTGCTAAGTATTTTCCCACTGGCTCCCCACGTGGTTCCACTTAGCTTTCTCAGGATGGCTATTTACCTTCTGGCTTTTGCTACTGCTTTGTTGATGTGCTTTCTCCATGTCAGCATGCCATCAAATGTTACTCCAAGGTATGTTGGCTCTTTATCTTCTCTTAGGGGTGTTCCATTTATCTGGATGATCCCTGCCTTTTGTTTTGAAGAGAGGGTAAATAGAGTGGTGCTGCACTTGTCAGTATTTATGCTGACACACCATCTATTTGCCCAAGCAGCAAATGTATCTACAGCTCTTTGTAGCAATTTGGTGGCCACTGATGCATGTTCATTTGTGCTCCATAAAACCAGGTCATCGGCGTACATTGCCGCTTTAATTCCATGCGGTAGATTAGCAATAAGATCATTGATGAAGATTAGAAAAAGTGTTGGGGACAAGACTCAGCCTTGGTCCAAGATGTTTTCTAATTCTATTTTATTATTTTGCTGACTCCCTCCGCATTCCAGTGCATTATTTTAAGTCTTTGTTTAGTATGGCCAGTCGTCCTATTCTCATGTCCCCTGGCTCCACAGGACATCTGAGAAGGACCTCTAGTAATTGTGGTTGGACCCTTTCGAGACATAGGGCCCGGCACTGCACCTGCCTGGGGGCCCAAAGCAGGGCGAGCACCATAACACTTAGCAGTAGTCGACATATTCCATTTTGCGTGATTGCGTGGCATCCTGATTTCTGTGGTGCGCCTCCTGGCTGCTTGCCTCCGTCTTCAGCACCTTTTTTTGCTAGAGCAGACTGTGGTCTCACTCGAGTGTAGATGTGTACACTCGCACACATGTGTCTGTGTATGCATGTACGTGCATACACATCTAGAGCATACTGGTTATTTTCGGCGCCAGAAACTCGCCGTCGCCCCTTCTCCTGTTAGTTAAAACATTTCCGCCACGTGAAGGCCAGGAGTTGGACTTTTGCTGCAGAGGTTATGTATTCACGAGCCATTGGGGTATTTAAGCAATGTTGGGCGTCACCCAACACTGCGCCCCGGCTACATACAGCAACATTTGGAACCGTTTCTTCTGTTGTTGTTGTTTCATCTGTTGTTGTTTCATCTGTTGTTATTTCATCTGTTGTTGTTTCATCTGTTGTTGTTTCGTCTGTTGTTGTTTCATCTGTTGTTGTTTCGTCTGTTGTTGTTTCATCTGTTGTTGTTTCGTCTGTTGTTGTTTCATCTGTTGTTATTTCTTCTGTTGTTGTTGTTTCATCTGTTGTTGTTTCGTCTGTTGTTGTTTCATCTGTTGTTATTTCTTCTGTTGTTGTTGTTTCATCTGTTGTTGTTTCATCTGTTGTTGTTTCGTCTGTTGTTGTTTCGTCTGTTGTCGTTTCGTCTGTTGTTGTTTCGTCTGTTGTTGTTTCATCTGTTGTTGTTTCGTCTGTTGTTGTTTCGTCTGTTGTTGTTTCGTCTGTTGTTGTTTCGTCTGTTGTTGTTTCGTCTGTTGTTGTTTCATCTGTTGTTGTTTCATCTGTTGTTGTTGTTTCATCTGTTGTTATTTCCTCTGTTGTTGTTTCATCTGTTGTTATTTCTTCTGTTGTTGTTTCGTCTGTTGTTGTTTCATCTGTTGTCATTTCTTCTGTTGTTGTTGTTGTTTCATCTGTTGTTGTTTCATCTGTTGTTATTTCTTCTGTTGTTGTTTCGTCTGTTGTTGTTTCATCTGTTGTTATTTCTTCTGTTGTTGTTGTTGTTTCATCTGTTGTTGTTTCATCTGTTGTTATTTCTTCTGTTGTTGTTGTTTCATCTGTTGTTGTTTCATCTGTTGTTGTTTCATCTGTTGTTGTTTCATCTGTTGTTATTTCTTCTATTGTTGTTGTTGTTTCATCTGTTGTTGTTTCATCTGTTGTTGTTTCATCTGTTGTT